>LTAE01006679.1:11794-24708 GCA_001647135.1 Pontederia paniculata
ATATATATATATATATATATATATATATATGTATGTATATATATAGTATTAAAAGTTTAAAACATTACTTGTATCCAAAATAAAAAGATGTTTTGTTGTATCTTAATTGACAAACATTTGCATATATCTGCAATTTGTTCAAATAATTGAAACTAAAATAATACCAAGTACATTCATATTACTTAAAATAAACTAGAAATAAAATAACCTTTTAACAAAACAAAAGGAGACACATATCCACAAAATTATCTTAATTAAGTCACACATCAATCGAGAATCTGCCATTCCAATTTATCGTATCAAATTCGATCACTAAGGATCGAAAAATAAAATAAAAAATCTATGCCAAAGGTACATAACATAGAGTTGATATTCCTATGTTGTTGATAACTTATTATTATTATTATATGTTATTAAGAGACTGACGACCAAATGATGTTGAAATGCAAACAGTTTGAAACATGCAAGATTTCGTTAATGATAAGTTGAATATATTTTCTCGATTTCTCCATCATAGAGTCCTTGATTCTTTTCCTTCATTGAGAATATTAGAATTATTATTATAAATTGTGGTCCATGAGAGTGATGTGGATAATGTAGTTGTGCATATTAGTTATTGTAGACTTGTAGGATTCATGGATCGATAAAAGAAAGAAAAAGAAAGAAAGAAAAAATTGTTTTATAATTTAATTCAACATTTCTTTCTCTTAAAAAAAATAATGTTATTTTTTTAGTTTTTTATATTTCATCCAAACATAAAAGTCCAATTTTGCATCATACAAGAATTTAACCAAACTCAAAATAATAATATTTATCAATCGGTAACAGAAACTATCAGGAATCCAAACTCTTTTATTTGTCAAAAAAATAGATTTTTTTTTACATTTTATGGTTTAAAGATTTATCCAAAATTTTAAAATAATACAATATAGACAAATACCACTCGATTCAAAATTACTAATATTAATTGGGATTGAATGACGAAAGGGATATAATTAATTAGCATATTGGTATTTGATACCCCATCTTAAAGAAGTTTCCTGTAATTTGAATTTAATCCTTACCTAAGTGTTATATTTGTTTCCGTTTAAATTAATCAATAAAAGAATAAAAGTAAAAAAAAGGGAAATCGAACGGAGATCATGAGAGTACTTAAGGATTAGAACAACTATAAACCGTCCAAAATTTTGATAAAAAGTAAACTTTTGATTCCTAAACTATGTTATATTCAGATTACATATTATATGTTTTTTACTTAGAAAAATATTATAACAATATATTCGATTTTAATAAAAAAATAATAACAATTTTATTTCCGCTATCATGAACCTATAACTTTTTTCAATCTAATCTAAATTTTTATTTTTTTTAAAATATGTACAAGTAATAAAATAATTAATATTTTTTTAATAATTTGAAATATTATGTACATATTTGTTATTTGTATTTTTTAAAATATTGAATAAAAAATAAAGTTATAATTAGCTTTTCGTAATTATTTATAAAATTACTTAACAAAATTTTCGATGAAAATATTTATATATTAAAATTAAAATTTATATGTGAACAAAATATAATTAAAGGGATGGGGCTCGGAATAATCCACATACAAATTGGCTCAGTCCCAGAACCAACCACCATTTTTTTTATATTTATTTCTTTTAGCGTTTTCTTATCTACATGTCACATGTGCCCTTCTCCCGTCCGCAAACCCTTAGCTGCTGATCCCTTCCATCATGGTACACGGCGTACACTCCCATGCGCCAATGGCTATCGAGTGCTTAGATGGGACCCACATCTATGACTGACTAATAATCCTGTATCCTGTTCGGCATGAGGCAGCGGAACACGCGTGCCGCAGTCGCAGAGCTGGCCGGACCGTAGCGGGCCGCACGTGATACTGCATTTTTCGTTTTTGGGCCACTTGGGCCCATCGAACGGATCTGTGAGATTATTAGGCGATTCAACTTTTATTTTTAATATTTGATTAAATGATTATTGCACTAATAAAAAACTATTTAATGATACTAACACAACATTATCATGTAAAATAATAATAATAATTTATTATTTACCAATTAGTCCCATGAAATAAAAAGTGCAGGCTTAACTTTTTTGTCAAAAAAAATATCAGTTGACTAATCACAAAATTGAGTTTCCAAAAGATAATAATCAAATAAAGGTTGCACCAATTGACATGTGTAGGAAATAATCCGATTTAGTTATTTAAGAATGAAATTTAGTTGTCTAGTGTGTCAAATTTTAACTAATAATTAATTTATTGAATTTCGTACGTCAGCTAAGCACGAAATTCTTTGAATTTTAATAAATAGTTTGATTTAATAAATTAATTTTAATTATGTTTGGATTAATTAAAAGTGTTAAATTTCATGAATGTTGGAAGAAAGTATGAAAATCAAAAAATTAAAATTAATTATTTAGATAAATAAATAAATTATAAATAAAAAAATAAAATGTTTGAAATATAAAAAATAATTTTGAAAATCTTGACAAATAATATAGAATTTATCTTTTATATAATATATACAATATTTTATTAAGCTTAAACTGAAAACAACCGTTAATTAACATAAGTAAGTATAAAACTAAAATATAACACTTAAAATTAAACGTTAATAATTAAAACTAAAAGGTAAATATTATATGATATATAAAACATTTTTTAAAACTTAAAATAATTTTTTTTAGGGTTATAATGTTGAGTTAGTATAAAAATTAAAATTTAATCGTTGGTAATTTAAATTAAAAATTAAATATATAACATATAAAATATTTTATTTAAGTTAAACGAAAATTATTTTTAGAATTATATTGTTGAGTTATTATAAAATTAAAACTCAACATTTAGAGTTAAGCATTGATAATTTGACTTAAAAGGTAAATATAATATATAAATTATTTTGTTACATTTACACTAGAAAATTATAATTTATCATACGATTAAACATTTAAGGTTAAATGTTAATAATAAATTAAAAGTAAAGTTAAGATATAAATGGAAAAGGAAATGAAAAAAGAAAGTAGAAAGACAAAAGTAAAAAAAATAAAGAACGTCATGTCAAAGAAAATTGCAAAAAAAAAAGTGTGCAAGCAAGAACCGCCGAATTCACCTGGCAGGGTTTCAGCAGGAATCTGACGGCCAGAATTCGGAGATGGAGTTTTCATTGCCAACCGTAGACCATCTAAATATGTATTTACTATTTACATATGTTGCCTATCTTACATAATGAACAATGAAAAGGAAAATGAATTTTAAGATGATGTAGTGTTATTATATTTTAATCATTCTCAAAAGTTATTAAGTTTATCATAGAAATATTTTTAGGACGATGTAAAGGAAAATATATAGAAATCCTTGCACGAATTTTTATTGTTAGTGGTTGGTACCCGTCTTCATCTCGAGGACATCAAATTGTGGACGGGGATATCCAAAAAATTTGTCCCTGAATAAGTTATTATGAGGCACTAATTCTTTTCCGACTTTTCACACACACACACACACATATATATATATATAAATATATATATATTAATATTATTAATCCGAAAAAATGAAAGCCCCCGCATTGTGATTGACCACTTTACGGCCTCATGTTAGTAGATGGGTCTCTGTCTTAAATCCAAGTTATCAAAAGAGCTCCATTAATTATACCAATTGAGATTGAGATAAAGTGATAAAAATTTTTTCTTTATTTAAAAGATCTCGAGTAGAGATGATAATGAATCGAAGACTGAGTTTGAGATAAAATTTGAACTGACTAAAAGATAATAATATTGAATCGAGTTAGGTCGGGTTAAGATAAAAATAAAATAAAATCCAACATAATTCAACTCGAAAATTTTCAAGTTAAATCGAATCGGATCATCAGGTTGAACTATTAAATTTTTTAACATCATTTTTTTCATTTATATTATGAATAAAAAATATTATAAAATAAAATAAATAAAAACAATAAAACTAATGATAAAAGATCTTAAAACTATTAAAATATAAGTAATTTTAATATTAATAAAAAAATATTATATTATATTATAATTTTGTATCATACGGGTCTAATTTTAAGTTATCGGATAATTAAACATACAACTCGTTACTCGGCCCAAAATTAATCGGATCGGATAGACCCGACCCAAAAGTAATTGGGTCGAGTCGGATTGATTGGGTCGAGTCAAACCATGCTCACCCTAATCTCGAGTTCAAGTTTCCTGAATATAGAAAAAATTCTCGTAAAAGTTTCACCCATCATAATCAGATGTTCAATTCATGCGACACAAATTAATTGGGCGTCATAGCCCCGGATAGTATGGGGCAATCCAAAAAAAAGAGCCACCATAATTGTATCGTCACATAGTGTCTGTCTTGATACCCGCCCACAATCGCATATTTTGACGTTCACGTTCGTGCAAGATGTTTCATACAACAAAGTTTTAGTTCGCCCAAGCGTTCGTGCAAGATGTTTCATACAACGTTTTGCGGCCTCATCATGTCAAAATATTCAAAATATACTCAGAACCCTTATCTAGATGTCTCACTCGTCTAAACATCGTACCTGATCGTATTCTAGCTAAAAGCCCCGTGACAAATGATATTTAATTAGGTAATATAATAGTACATAGCTTCTCAATCATAAGAGGTTAATTTTTCGGCAAATGTTTTATTTTCTTTCTCCTATTTTTTTATATTTATTATATATTTAACATCTTATTATTAAAAAAATAAGTACATCTTTATTGAATCTCTACTAATCTTGACTAGTATAATTTAATAATTAGAGTATTAAATATTTCTTATCGATATAACTCATATACGTGGGTACCGGCGAATACCCTATGATATATTTACATCAATTTAAACCTTCAATTCAAATTATTTTAGGCACATATATTCACCAATTACATAAATTACAAGAAAATACACGAGTAACGATGTGATGTGGCATATGGCTCATGTACCTGGTGCACTGACGAAACACAAGTTTAGATTAAACTTCGTTGTTCATTTCTTTTTTTTTTGTATTCTAATCATTTTAGTTATGTACATATTACAATCAAAATAATAACATATTGTGTTATTTAGTTAAACATGCATGAAATTATGTAATACAATTGAAATACTTGATGAATTCAGAAAAAAAATTATCCTTTTAAAAACATTTAGCTATAATAGATCCTAATTAATTTAGTCAAGCATTAAATTTTACTTAATAATAATCAATACTATTAAAATAGAAATACGGGTGTAAAGGATCAAATCCGGCACAAACCTAATTGGATCGGGTCAGATACTCCAACCTATTATATTATTAATAAATGTTTTAAATAATTTTATTCACTTATATCAAACGATCAACTGTGCCGTATACCTATGTTGAAAAAAAAATGCATACCGTATCTCATTGGAAGATATTGGACAGGGACATTTTTTTTACATATTCTTTCTGCATGTCTAATTACTCAGCATTCGACAAGTCATCAGAGATGTCACAAAGCATTACTCATAAAATTAACACAATGACAACATCTCATCTTAAGAAAGCAACACTTTTTTTTGTTTAATTCAACCATGTAATTTCTAACAATGATTAGTTTAACTTATTTGTAGGTTGAACTTTTGAATTATTGGAGGTTTAATTACAGAATACGAAGATTCGTGTTCCTCTTTTTTTAATACACGCGTGCTTCATAGATCAAATATGTCATCGTGGAATCAAGAGTTTACATTTGAACCAATTATATGCTTCCATATTATGTTTCACCAAAAATAACTTTATTTTTTTTCTAAATGCAAAATACAGAAGATTAAGAATTGTGTATATATGGATTTATCAAAAGATTAGGGATCCAATGAGTAAATGCGGAACCATATCCAAATTATAAACCAATATTTTAAATGTAAGATCCTTCGATCTGATATAAAATTAATGTGCATCGTCTTTTTTTTTCATCTTTTTAATGAGGTTGGAGAGCTTACTTAGTATTTTTGCTAAGTAAACTACTTAGCGATGATCTAATCTGTTAGATTTAATTCTGACGATCACATATCAAATTTAAAAGTTTAAAATGTATTTTAAAAATTTGATCTTGAACAGTCAAAAACGAATTTGATGGATTAGATGGCTGCTAAGTAGCCTACTTAGCAAAAGTGCTAAGTAAGCTTTCTTTCTCCTCTTTGAATAGAGGTTGAGGAGTCTATTTAGCATTTTTGCTAAGTAGACTGCTTAGCCGTGATTCTGACCATCAGATTTATTTCTGATGGTTCAGGATCAAACTTTTAAAATATATTTTAAATTTTTAAATTTGATCTTGGACTGACGGTGTGGATCATAGCTAAGTAGTCTACTTAGCGAAAGCGCTAAGTATGCTCCCTTTGTCCCTTTGAATATATACTTTAGAGCAAAATTCTTGTTAGATCAATTTTGAACTAATATTCGAGTATAAAATCTTTCATACTTTCCTAAAACTACCCTCAAACTGCTGTTCGTAACAAAACTGTCAATCAATTTTAACTTATCGTAGGTTATTAAGTAATTTATTGATGTGGCATGTCGACTGAACATATCACGCCATTTTGTTTAATACTACAAAAATAAAAATAAAAATTAAAATGCAAATAGATCAATCTTTTGACCACAAATGTGGAATTTGAATGTACTTCATATTCTTATCTATATATTTTTATTATAAAAAATGATGTAGCATATATTATTTATATTAATTGTACATTATCGTATGATCATTTCTAAACCTATAAGGTGAAACAAATAGTTTTATTATAAAGTGCCCGGAGGATAATCTTATTACAAAAATAAATTTGTGAAAGTAGCAAAGTCAAAAAGTCATTATCAACGGGAATTGAGGTGGAGCGATAAAAAAATTCTCCTCGCTTAAGGAGTTCTTGAATTTAAGTTTTCTTGATACGGCGACACATATTAATCGGGTGTTAATAATTTCGAATACTATAGAGCAACCCAAAAAAAATTGAAGAGTAATTGACGAGGAGAGTATTTTTCTTTTTTCTTATTTTTTTCAATTACAGATGATGATTATACATATAACAAAATTCATTCCACTAAATTTCCAATTTTTTTAATCTATAAAAGCTGTTTACTAACTGGTCAATCTTATCCATTGTTATGGAAGAATGCGAATAATCAAATAGGCCATGTTTGTTGAAGTCGTCGGATTCCTTTCGCATGATCCATCCAAATCATCATTAAATTTACAATCCATATCATCAACAACAACTAGCAAATATCTTGTGATTCCACTCAAAAAATATCTCAGGCGTGACTGTATATGTGTTGCCAACTTGATGAGTTCAAACTTATCCTTGGTAAGCCACATGAAATGAAATATATGTCATAATGATCAGATAAATACAAGGAAGGTAGATTATTTTTTTATATTAATGATGCTTTTACCATTTTTTGAATAATATAGCTAAAAAATATTGTAAATACACGAATTAAAAGTAAACAAGAGGCATTATTTTAGTCTATTATTTGTAGAGGATGTGTTTCTTTATTTTCATCTAGACCTTCGATTTTTAGGGCTACTAGCACATTATTAATTAAGAATTGA
This sequence comes from Pontederia paniculata, assembly GCA_001647135.1. Taxonomy (NCBI): domain Eukaryota; kingdom Viridiplantae; phylum Streptophyta; class Magnoliopsida; order Commelinales; family Pontederiaceae; genus Pontederia; species Pontederia paniculata. The sequence goes on from LTAE01006679.1 coordinate 19,397, forward strand.
GATATGAAGTATGACGATAAATTTTTCAATTTGAGACTATTAATTCTTATTTTTCTTGAAACCTATTAATCAATTACGCTAATCGAACTTGGTTAGAAAAGGTATTTTATAATATTTTTTATCGTCGTATTATCAAGAACTAGTAACATGATGTCATTTATAATAAATACAATAATAAGAAGGTTGATGGAGTTAGATGAAGAAACCAAATGTCAGATCATAAGAAGTTTTTGAGTGATATAAGAAAAATAATTTCATTATTTATAGCATGGGAGAATAATTAATAGTTCATGAAAATTAGCAGCAATTATAAGAAAAATCGAAGGGGGAGGTTTCACATAATACCATTTATTCAATTGCATTCTTATGGGCCCTTTATTTACACACGCTACAGATTTTTTATAAAGCTCAACAAACCAAGAGCCCATAAACTATGCATTAAGTTCTCATTCTTCTGAGGCCCATAAAATAAAGCCCAAAGGTTAATAATAACATCTGCGTAGCGCAACATACGAGTCGAGCACTGGAACGCCATCAGACTCGTCTCAGATGAGACCTCGCGATGCGGCCGTCCGCGCCGCGGGGGAAGAATCCTCCCGGAGCGCGCTCGCTGCCCCCGCCGTACACGATGCGTAGGATCTCCTCCGGCGTCCTGCCGAATGCCAGGGAGTGCCGGTCGCCGGCGATCACGTTCCCGGGAACCCTCCCCTCAGCGCCCCTGACCGGCCGGACGATGAGGCCTTCGTCCTTGACGACGCCGGGGTGTCCCAGCCTGTTCCTGAGCTCCGAGAGGCGGCTGGTGAACTCGGCCACGGTGATGTTGTAAGGGTCCACTACGCTCAGGGCGTGCTCGTACAGCAGGGTGCGGATGACTGCGTCCTGGCCGGACTCCACGCCCAGGAGCCCTGCCACAAGCTGCATGCATCCATGCATGCATGCAAGCGACCACGCGCGTAAGCTTAACATCTCACATGAGAAAGCATCGATCAATATGTAGTTAGATAGATTACGTTACCTTCTTGGCGCGCTTGGACTCGAGCTTAGGATTTGCACCAACATATCCAGTGAGGCCGACGTAGGGAATGAGGTAGGAGGCAAGAAGGTAATTGATGCTGTTGGCGTAGGGATCGAAAGGCGGATCCAAGCTGCGTCCCAGAGCTGTGTCCATGGTCTTGGCAAAGTTGCTGGGGCTCAGGTCGAGCAATGGCCTCGGGAAGCCTCTTACTGTGTCTTTGATCGCCCTGGACAATTATACATGCAGGAAAGTTAAATTTTGGACGTAAAAAAAGTATTAGAAAGTTATGGGCACAGATGAACGATTTCAATGCCTGAGATGTCCGATTTCCTGGTAAGCGAACTGCGTCACGATGTCGCGGATGAGGGGGTGGAGATTGGCTCGCTTGGCGCCGATGGGGGAAGGACCGCCCATGGTCAGGTTGGGGGCGGCTTCGTCCAGGCCATAGCCGAGGGAGCCCCAGAGGAAGAACTCGGCCTCCAGGTACTCCAAGTTCAGGGGGAACTCGAGCAGATCCACGTCCGACAGGGGCAGCGCGACCGGGCTCCACAGCAGCTGCTGCGACTGAGATGGACGAAGAGCGCCGAGCTGCAGCAGGATGAGGAGGAAGAGGACGGACCAGGAGAAGTTTGCAGCCATGTTGTCACTGTATCTTAAGCCTCCCTCTCAAGACACACGCACCCGAGAACTGAAGTAGTTGCAGAGATGGCGAAATGCAAACTTGCTGGCTGCAGAAAGATTAATATGCAAGAATTGTGATGCAAAGGAGTCGAGCGAGAGAGGACACATGGCGGAGCAGACGAGGAAGGTGCCAATGGAGTTGGAAGGGCAGGTGGCGTGCAGGGGAGATGCGAGTTGTAATTAAGGCTGTAAGCTGTAAGCTTTGAACTTTGAAGTGTAGTGCTGCTGTTGATGAGAAGAGCAGTGAAGCTTGTAGTTGCTGTTGTTGTTGTGTGCAGGGGTTACTTTTAGGGTTGGTGGTGGTGCTCTTGGTGCAACTGTGGCGTGGCTTACCTAATTAAAGCAATGGAGGACAAAGATGTGGTTGCCTTCCATGGAATTCATGTGGTTCTTTGCATTGAGATCGACTTGAAGTCAGAATTCATTAAGGTGGAATTAATGGGCAGCTCAAATAGAGGCGGGTATCCATGAATTTGAATTAGATATTCGGACACGTGGATATGTTCTCCGCCCGCCCTCGCTTATAATTCTCGGACCGAAAAATATATAATTCTTTCACATCTATCTCCAAATAAATATTTTTTTCAAAAAATTCCGAACTTCAAATTATCTTAAAAGAATTTGGTCTGACTTAATTAAAAATAATTTGAAATTAAAAAAAATATAATTCGATACTCATCCCATTTCACTATTAATGTTGATAATTATTTCTATAAAATTATTTAAATTACTTTATCTTAATACTTATAAATTTGTCTTATCTAATTTATTTATTACTATTATTACTATTAGTATTATCTAAAAACTTATATTTATTTTAAGTATATTATTTCTTTAAGAAATAAACCCAAGTATACGTTTTAGGTCTCGGCTTAATTATACAATCTAACTTGACCAGTTATCTCGATTCAATCCTATCTGATTTTTTTTGGGTTCAGGTCTAAATTAAGCTCGGATGGTAGAAGAAAATTGAATCAAGATGCAAAAGTAAATAGTCAGAAATTTGAATTCCGTCAACATAAGTAAGAAAGAGTTAGGTGGAATTAGGAATGGAAAATGATACATCCTCCTAATTCATCATCCTAAAAATCCTCTTAACACTCACATATTTTAATCACCCTCAAAAATTATCAAAATTACCAGGTGTGTCATTGTGAGAGGTTAGGAAGATTTTTAGGAGGATGATTAGGAGGATGTAGCATTACCCATTAGGAATACCTTGTACATGCTCATATTAACAACATACATAATATTGTAACCTTCATTTTGGATTCAAGTTAGAATGACAGACATTTGATCAGTGCCTACTTGAGTGCTTATTCCATCTTATTTATTTCGGAGATGACGACCGAGAATTAGCTAATGTAATCTTTTTTTTTATCTTGCTACCTAGCTTGTTTTCATTGGTATTCATATTCTTCCAAGGAAGATTGTAACATCCATGTATTACAAATGGATAGTCTAAAAAACTTCGATTAACTATGCCCATGGTGAATATTGGTCTAGGAATTGATGGTAGGTAGGACAAAGTCGAACTCAATCATAACCTCGAGACAGTACCTGAGTCATAACAATGTTCTTTTACTTATGTGGTTCTTTTTTTTCTAAAGAATGGAAAGGATGTATATATGCTGATGTTTGTGCTACTATCAATATATTACAAGGTAGATATATATACAGCAAAAGCTAACATTTTCTCACTAGTCGAGGAGTGCCAATAATCTATTTTTAATATTTTCTCTCATGTATGGGCCAATAATAATTTTTATATAACTCAAAATTCAATACATGGATAATAAAAAAATAGTTTCTAATACGAGCTATATCTAGATTTAAACTCAAACCCTTTAATTATAATATCATGTTAAATTAGACCAGTTACTGAAATCTTAGAAGCTTAAGCCGATATGAGAAAAATCATCCTTAGATCTATATTCTTAACATAGCCAAATTCATAGCATGTACATTCATGTTCTCCACATAATATCTGTTCCATGAAGTCTCATGTGATTCTTGATGAGTTTCTATAGGTAGCATTTGACAGTTACAACTAGGGCTGAGCACAGACCGGATCGACCCGGTTGACCCGAACTGGATCAACCCGAAAAACCGGAAAAATTCCTGGATCGTTTTATAACCGGAGCGGATCCGGTTCCCATCTTGAAAACCCGGCCGGTTCAGGGTCAGTACCGGGTCCAAGTCTTGAAAATCCGACCCGTGATCCGACCCGGTTAAGTAATTGAAGTGCGGCTCGTCCGAGGAGAAGACGGGTCGTCCGAGGTTGAAGTGCGGACGACCGAAGATCTGAGGATGATGGCAATGGACGTCCAAAAGGGTTCATGATGGAGACAATGGACGATCAGAAGATTGCCAAGGCTGGAGACTGGAGTGGACGTTCGAAGGCTCACGGGTAGAAGCAGCGGACGACCAAAGAATAAGATTATAAGGCAATCAGAAGAGTGGTCGACCACAGGTTGAGTGTGGGCGACCGGTGGACATCAGGTGATGACAAAGGACGTCCAGGGTCTTGGTGAAGAGCCTTCGGACGTCCAGGATCGGACGAAGGATGGGCGGACGATCGATGGTGTGTCAGAGGTCGTCCGAAAGCTGAGGAGACAGAGCAACGGTCGACCTGATTATTTGAGCACAACCGGGTTCGGGTCCGGGTCGGTTAAGTAGTTAACTAATGCCTAATGGCTAATGCCCTAATTTTTTCATATCCCAATTTTAATGACGGCTATTCTTTTCATCTTCTCGGCTTTTCCATACGCCTGCGACTCCTGCAGCAGCGAGCCAGTGACTCTTCGTCTCTTCTTATAGTTCTTAACTCTTCGACAGGCAGCACTGCAGTAGCAGGCAGCAGTGACTCCGACTCTTCGGCAGGCGGCAACAGGCGTCAGGGCCGGCAAGCGGCAGGGGTTACCTCTTCAGTAGCCTGCAGGCAGTGCGGCTCTTCTTACCTCTTTGGCAGGCAGCGCCGCAGCAGGTTTATCATGCTTGAAATAAGCTATCGCCTTTTACTTGCATATGCATTTTGAATACTTATTACTTGTACTGTTGTTTACAATGTTATCATAAACGGACCGGGAATCCAAACGGTATGCTAACTGGGTCGTGGTTGAACCGGTTAGATCGGATTCAACTGGATTGAACCGAATTTTATTAAAATAATATTATTTAATAAAAGATAATTTTAAAACATTAAGAACTTCAACCGAAAATAAAAAAATGAACCTTAGTTGACTGGCAATGCTCTTCTAAACTAGAATAATAAAGACATTAAGAACTCCTGACCATGTCCTCGAAAAAGAAAAATTGAAGATGACTGCAATTACAATTATCAACATGCTCTTCTTACTTCACCAAAGATTCACCATTACCAGCATAAAATAATAATCAAAGTATCAAATACATTATCTATACTTCATGAAACTAGTGTCATCACTAAAGGCATCCATCAATAAATAATTTTAAAGCATTCTTATATCTATTCTTTACCCAACTCATGCATAGATCAAAATAAAATATCAATTTTAAGATATCAAGATAGAAATCAAATAGGCAAAAGACTAAAAATCTAAAAGTTATCCATCAACCATTTGCAATAAGTTCCAAA
>LTAE01006680.1:3971-17510 GCA_001647135.1 Pontederia paniculata
CTCCAATTTGACCCCCGCTTCTAATGTTCTTTCTCCACTATGCTATCAATTGTACTAGACATATAGAAATACCAATTATGTAGACTCTGACTCTGAAAAATAAAAAAGAAGTAAAATAGAGGATAAACTAATGCATATGGAAAATGCTATGCATATGATATGAAAACATAACTAAATTGCTACACATCAATTAGCATAATGTGTTAAGAAATTAAAATAAAGAAAAGATGAATAATCATATGATGCTCACATGTTTGAATCAATGCCTCAATTGTATGCTCAATATTTATTTGACATATAAATACATGTCATATAGAATAATCTGGTTCATCCATGCTTCAACCTTAAAAGATATATTTCTCTTGCTATTAGATTCTACATGAGAGAAGAAATGACTATTCTTATATATGATGGATGATGCACATGTGGAATGGACTTTTCTTAGAGTCAAGTTATGTATTATGTCATCTTTACTTATGTTTCTAAATGACCATGTACAACATTCGAACGGGTTTGTGTATGCCAATTCCGATATTAAGTGAGATATATTTATGGTCAAGGTTGTTTATATTGTTCAAGAGTGACTCTAAATGTTTATATTAAGTATATGTTCCAAGTTTAATGTTTCCAATTATTTATGCATGTCATGGTATTGTATGTCACATTTGTCGATTTTTGTTCCATATCGAGTTATATAATTGTCTTCCTTTTTTTATTTTACATTGGTTGACTATGAGTCAAAAGTCAAGTAACGTTTTATTATCTCGTATCAATCTGAGACTACCTTGAGCATTTGTAAGACATCAATTCGTATTAATGGCAGGGCACACTTTTGGTTTTGGGCATTACATTGCATTTATGGCCAACATCTTCCTCTTCGAACTCAATGTGGTGTCCCTTTGCTTCATGTTCCCGATGCCCATGCTAGAGCCGAATCCATCATGGCACCAACTTCGTGCATCTTCCATTTCTACCCTTCTCTAAGCTGCCAATTAGTCTTCCTCCATCTGTATGCATTATGGATTATAAAAGTGAAATGGAAGAATAGCTCGACAAGATAAAAAGAATATCATTCAAATATCAAAGAAGCCTGAAAAAGAAAAAAGAAAAAAAAGAAGAAGTCTTTTTTATGATGCAACATGGATGGCTTTAAAGAGACAAGACTGAAAGGATGTTTCCTTGAGAGGTAAGATCTTTTGCTTTTTTTTCAGCGAGAAAGGCAGGTTCAAAGGACATTTCCTCATCAAGGTGTTTTTTTTCTTTGCATTTAGATATCTTTGGGGGATGAGTATCTACCTCAAATCTGTTTTTTCCTTTTCTTAATTTTTTTTTTCAATCTTAGAGGGAAAAAGTGAAATTAAAAAAAAAATAAAACAACCATGTGAAGATTGATGGATGGACTAACTTCTCCTATCAATAAAATTTTAAATTTATTTTTGCCTGATTTTATACTTCAAGGCTATGCCTCATTCTTTGGGACAACACAAGAGAGATACAAGGAAATAACCTTAATTCTTTCTATTATAGATTTTCGGATAGTGGTGGAGCTACAATTTCTCTTTACTGGGTTCACATTTTAATCAAATTATAAACTAAATTTTGAAAATAAAAACAATGACTATCATTGAATGAAAATGCAATATAATTGTAAAATATGAAAATAAAAGAAAAAAAATAGAGAAATATAATAATCGATTCTAGTATGAAAATTAATCAACTTTACAAAAAAAAATGTTTTCTTCATATTTGACAAAAAATGTAAAAAGAAATTCCACATTATTCTATCAAGATGTCTTTGAAGATCAACTAAATGTAAAAGGTCCATTTTCAAATTTAGCAGATAAAAAATTTAAAAAGAGAGAAAGGAATGATTGATTAGCATGGAATAACAGAATTATGTTTTCAAAATAATTATGTAATTAACATCTGTATAAAATTGAGGATTATACAAACATCATATCAATATACTAGTAAAGATTGACAAATTAAATCAGTAGATAATATTTATTCATAAAAACAACCTACGTTTTTATTTCTATCTACAAAACTAAAAACTAATTGAGAGTCAAAGAAGTATATATAAAAAAGCACATAATATTTGTCATTGAATACAAAACTCATTTATTAAATTGAATTAAATTTATTTACTTATATATCAGAAGAGGAGAATAACCAGGAAAAAAAATTATAGCAATTGAGATTCAAACCTAGGGACCTCTAAAAACAAATTAAGAGCCTTAACCAGCCATGCCAACGTGAAATTACGCTTTATATACTCACTTATATATATTAATTATTCAGTGTCCACAAAAGACCATTGAATATTATCGACATAGTCTAAGTTGATGGACATGAGTGAAACTGTTGTGATGCAGAAAATAAAAATGAAAACTCAAACAAACAATTCAAAATCACAAGTGCATGGTCAAATCTACAAGAAAAGATGATTGGCTACATAAAAGATTACTTAAACCAACTAAACACTAGAAAATTGGGAGTTCTTTATACTAAAGAATTGCAAAGAGAAACATAATTGAAATTTAGAGCTATTGGTTCATCACATGTGTAATTCATTGTCATCAATTCCTTGAAAACATATAGAATAGACATGGAAAGTGTGGCCTTGGTATTGTCAATCAGCTCTTGCTATATTGACACCGACAGAACAAGTGCTGTAATTGTTTCGCTACACTACTCTCAGTTGATTTTTATATTCAATTTTATTGAACATTCTTAAAATATTTAACTATAACACCATCGGGTGTTTCAATCATTGTAGCCTCTCCAAACAAAACCAAACATAAAAAATTGTGATATTAGAGTGTCATCACGTGATTTTTCAATAGTGTGATTGTTATGTCCCTGGAGAAACAAAAACAAATGCATTAGAAGAAGCAATAGAGAAATCAGCAGAAGCGCAGGAAGCGAAGCAACAGCAGAAGAATCAGAAGAAGAAGCGGAAGCAGCAGCGGAGGAATTAGAAGAAGAAGCACAGGAAGCGATAAAAGAAGCAATGAGATCAGCAGTAAAAGAAAACGGAGAAAAAGAAAGTCACGGAAGCAGTGAAAGAAAACAGAGAAAAAGAAAGCCACGGAAGCAGTGAAAGAAAACGGAGAAAGCCACGGAAGACAAGGAAGCCGACGGGATATGAAGATTATATCATGTAAAAATAGTTTTAGAAAGTGTAAGAAAAAGGAGGTAGAAGAAAACCGAGACTATGAATAAGAAGAAGAGGGTGTATAGGAACTTAGCTGAAGATTTGGAACAAAATAGAAATTGGAGCCGCCGGGAGCTCGAATCCCCTTTCCCTTAATCTCCTTCCTTAATTGTTTCTTCTTGTGTTAACTCTCGATCCTTTCTTGTTCTTCCTTTCTTCGAGTCTTCAACGCCATCACGCCAATCGTCGACCACCTCGTGCTTGACCTCGACGGATCCCTTGCCGGCGACATCTTCCCCTTCTCTAAGCCGACTCCAAGCTACGGACGACCTCAAGCGACGGTTCCTGCACGAGAAGAGCGAAGAAGTGAGGAGATCATAGAGAGAAAAAGAGGGATTCAATTTATATATTTTCACAGGACGGAGAACTCGAAGCAGGCGCCATCGACGCGCGTGTGAATGGGCTGAGCGGCGGATTGGGCTTCCACAGTACGCGCTACAATAACTTTTCTCAATTTCTGGTGAATTTTTTCCAAGAAATATCTGCGAGTGCTATCGTTGGTGCTTTCATTGAGAGCCTTCGTCGCCGGAAAAGAACCGACGCCGGAGAAGAACCTGCGAGAACAGAGCTGTCAAAAAAGTAACATGATGGAAGGAATTCATTGGGCTCGCATGGAAGAGGCAGTAAGCAAGTTACAGAGTTTTCTTGAACACCAATTTCAGACATTCACTGAAGGATTGGATTTGATGAATACTAAATATGAAGCTTTGGCAGAAAAAATGGCAAAACCTGGTCAAGAAAATAGTAGCAAACATATTCATTCGGTAACTGCATCAGGAACTAAAGGTACTCCAATTACTCAATCAATGATGGGAATGTGGAGGGATATTAAGTTGGAAATTCCAGAATCCAAAGGACTATGTTCAGTTCTTGACACTCAATAGTTTATTAACCAACAATTTGCTCTTATTAGAGAAGACCTCCTTGAATTGCATAAAGAAGAATTCAATGCAATATGTCAGGAAAATGATAGTGCACAAGAAAAAAATCCTAATTTTTTCAATTCTAATTTAGAAGCTCTTCTTCTTATGATTAATGATGTTCCGGTGACAATTTGGAAAGGCCAAAATTTGAGGACAATCACAATTTCAAACATTTGGGAAATCAGCGACCCAAAGATTTTTAAAAAAAATTATCATACTAAGGGAATATCCGTAATAGAGGTGATGGCCAAAAGAAACTATGAATTGCACTATAATTATGAAGAGAAGTCATACAAAAATATGTTCTGATTATTTCTTTTCGAGAAAGAAGTTTTCACATCTTACAATCCAATTTCAGTAAAATTCAGCAAACAGATGAAGATCTATAAATATTTAAAAAAAAATCATCATCATCAGTTTTAACATCGAGGCGATGTTATTTTCAAAGGAGGGAGGAAATTGTTATGTCCCTGGAGAAACAAAAACAAATGCAATAGAAGAAGCAACAGAGAAATCAGCAGAAGCGCAGGAAGCGAAGTAGCAGCAGAAGAATCAGAAGAAGAAGAGGACGCAACAGCGGAGGAATTAGAAGAAGAAGCGCATGAAGCGATAAAAGAAGCAATGAGATCAGCAGTAAAAGAAAATGGAGAAAAAGAAAGCCACGGAAGCAGTGAAAGAAAACGGAGAAAAAGAAAGCCACGGAAGCAGTGAAAGAAAATGGAGAAAGCCACGGAAGACAAGGAAGCCGACGGGATATGAAGATTATATCATGTAAAAATAGTTTTAGAAAGTGTAAGAAAAAGGAGGTAGAAGAAAACCGAGACTATAAATAAGAAGAAGAGGGTGTACTGGAACTTAGCTGGAGATTTGGAATAAAATAGAAATTGGAGCCGCCGGGAGCTCGAATCCCCTTTCCCTTCATCTCCTTCCTTAATCGTTTCTTCTTGCGTTAACTCTCGATCCTTTGTTGTTCTTCCTTTCTTCGAGTCTGCAACGCCATCACGCCAATCGTCGACCACCTCGTGCTTGACCTCGACGGATCCCTTGCCGGCGACGTCTTCCCCTTCGCTAAGCCGACTCCAAGCTACGGACGACCTCAGGCGACGGTTCCTGCACGAGAAGAGCGAAGAAGTGAGGAGATCGGAGAGAGAAAAAGAGGGATTCGGTTTATATATTTTCATAGGACGGAGAACTCGAAGAAGGCGCCATCGACGCGCGTGTGAGTGGGCTGAGCGGCGGATCGGGCTTCCACAGTACGCGCTACAGTAACTTTTCTCAATTTCTGGTGAATTTTTTCCAAGAAATATCTGCGAGTGCTATCAGTGATGATGACCAACTGGGTATATAAATGGTTTTCACTTTTTCGTGATAAAATCGCATAGAAATATTTTAATTAAGTTTTATTAATACAATTGGTTAATGTACATATATTCTAGTTGATAGAAGATAGGTCTTGATTTTAATTTTTGAAGTCGCTTTTTTTCCATATATTAATATCATTAGACATTAATATTTCTCTTACTCGAATATCGAATTAATCGTTACTGAAAAAATGAGCACTACATTAAAACCTTCACGAATACCAAATCGACTAAATTAGCCAGTCAAGTGGACGTGATCTAGTAGGGAATTGTTGGAAAGGATGTATTGATTTCGAATTCATCACACTGAATAAAATTAATTTGTTTTTTCTTGAACTTTTACACATGAGAATCTTGAATTGTGAAGATAAGACACGCTCTAAATACCATTCGGTATTGCAAATATGAGAGACAAATACAACCACACTTGAGGATCATTATATAGAAACTTTTATTTCTGTTTAACATAAGGATACAGAACAAATGTCTCGAGATTTCGTCCACAATCACTAACTATGAAATATTCTCTTCTCAAAATTAAGCTCATCAAAATCTCACACGATGATAAAATAATTCCCTTCGAAATCCTACACTTTGGATGAAACCTTTATATTCCCATAAGTTGGTTCAATTGATTCTTCACCAATTGCATCCAATAATTCACCTGCCAATGCATGGATGGAATATTACAACTGTACACAATTTTCCAATCAGATTTCAGTGAATTGTTTAACTACAATGATATAATGTACTGTCGGATTATTAGTTCCTTTTTTGGGTGTGTAGGCCTCTCTAGTGGTCCATGCCACGGCTTCTAAGAATCATCCACCTAACTAAACCAAAATTTTATCGCTTGCGATCGCCATTTTCCCAAGACCACAAAACAAATATGACACTGTGAACTCCATATGTCTTGTACATAGGCGTTTTGGTACATGTATAATTGGAAGTTCGATAAGCTCTTCTTTCTTTTTCTTAAAAAAATGGTACATGAATAAAACAGGACCTAAACATTATCATCAAGAAAATATAATTATATGATTAGGTGCAAAGGAGGCGAAATATATATTTATACCTACCAAGGTGGGAAGCTAAGTGATTAGAGAAGGGAATATGAACCTATTTATCTAAACAATCAGAGGCTAAAATGGGAAAGGAAATGGGTTTTAGTATTCTTTTTATTTTGTCGTATCATTTCATTGGATCTTTGCATATGACGTTTATAGGTCGGGACTAGTTTTGTAGGAAATGTGAGATGAAACTTTTGACTTGACTAAAATGAGAGAAAAATAAATTAATATGCTCTTGTGTTGCGGTTGGTGGATATGTACGTATTTGGTTTGAGTGATTGAGCCCATGCATGCTCTTAGAATTGTGGCTCCTCCTCTTCCTCCTCTTCATGAAGTGAACTGCGTAGATGAATAGGCGAAAAGGGAAGTCGACGTCTTCAGGCGTTATCGAGACGTTCGTAGGTGACGCCCTGGTCAGTTTCTGTTACCACTCCGTTGGCCCTCTCTATGACAACATCAAGCCTCAGCACGGCTTGGGTGCTTGGCTGCTCATCAGCACCACCCTCTACTCCATCATCGGCCTTCCCTTCGGTAAGTACAGCAGCAATCCTGCGACAATGCTCTCAAGCTACGCCACAGGCAAGGGCGACAATACTCTCCTCTTCCTTATTGCACGCTCAATCCCACAGGTACATACCTACGATTAATTAACTCTTCAATTTGTTCATCTCAAATGTTGTACTCCATACTTATAATGAACTTCGAGCTGGTTGGCCGGCATTGATATATCTATTCTACACAGGCTATCGGGTGGTGGGCCGGCAACGAAACCGTGAAGGACTATACAGCCGCTCCCGATGCCCGCGACGGGAAGGGAAGCTTTCCGCTGGACAAATTGGCCGTAACTGAAGTGGCCATCTCCTTCGCAAACTGCTTCATTGGTCTCTATCTAGAATCCATTGAGGCCGGCCCTTACGGCAACATTCTAAAAGACTGGCTGTTCACGCTCATGATAATGATCTCGTCGGAGCTGTTCAACTTCGAGGAGAAGAAACTGGCTCTGAATCCTGCAGATGTGAGCTGCATGCCGATCCCTTAATCTCGCTAATTTTATTAATTATTATAATTGCCATGCATCATCTTTGGACATATATATACGTTTTAATTATGTCACAATATATACTGACTAATTAAGGGTATAAATTCAAAACGTTATCATAATGTCGCATGCAGTTTATATATGTAGTTTAGTAGAGTACTCAGTCCACATTTATAGGGGGGCACATATAAGAAAATGCGATGCATGTATATGTCAACTTTGTTTCTATCTCATTTAATTTTAGACAGCCAGCTAAATTTTGGACGGGCATTCATGCACGTACATGCATGGTTGATAAAACCATGTAATTTCTAAGTTCTAACCCATCACTTGTGCCCAGGGGGCCACAATGAGTTGTGCAATGTACCTGTGCACAAATATTGAACAACTTGGTTTAAACTAACAAAATTGACCGTCGGTGGCATTTCATGCATATCATTTCATTAGAAGATGAATTGGTTTAGAGATCCATTATTCTCATGCATGGTCACCCGAAAGGGTTTTTCTTTTAATCCATTGTGGCCATTTCCACATGGGAAGCATTTGCATGGTATTTTAAATAATTTTGATGGAGGTGCAACCGTTTTAAACAATTGCGTCATAAAATAATTAAATTTTAGCTAACCATTTCATCGCCAATGGCACAAATTGAAGCCACCACTATTTTTTGGTTTCAATCCGAGTCACTGGCGTTGAGATTAAACGCTAAAATTTAATTATTTTACAGTGCAACTACATTAAACTATTGCATCTCAATTATATCCATTAATTAATTATCTGTAAGAAGTAATTAAAAAACTTGCGGCAGCACTAGTTTTAAACTCATATAGGCGTTTTATATTTCAGTATATGGAGAAAATGTATCTACTTTATGTTTTGTGCATGTTAGACATATTATACCATATAAATCTGTCATTCACATGCAATATGTTCAATATCGCGGGAGCAACATGAATTTGCAAAACCTTAAATTAATCATTGAACTACAATGATGAATATTGCAATATCCAATTTATATTAAAGATAAAAATATATAGTAAATATTGCAATTTTTAGACGACTAAAACCTTAGATCTTAGCACGAGAATACAATAATCCATTTTAAAATAACTTTTTAATTAACTGATTTTATTTCAAGTCTAAAATATTTTAACCATGCAGAGTTGTAATATTTCTCATTTCATCGCCTTCATGTTAAGTGAGATTGATTTTGTATCTATATTTAGATATTCTTTAAACAGTCCTATAATAAATGTTTACATTGATTACTAGTCTTAATTCTTTCAAATCTTCTTTACAGAAATTTGGGGAGGAATTATCGAAGGGTCGTATCTCCGGGGAGCACTTCTTTATTTACTGGCTTTGCCCCCTCACTGGTGCTATTATTGCTGGTTGGACTTTTCAAATCTATGTCATGATCGAAAGAATATTAAGGGTTATTTTGTCAGTCATAATTTGGCTTACAATGTGATAGATATATCAGAAACTTTGTAAATTAGATGTAATTATTACATATCTTTTAATACTTAATGCAACGATTTACCGAACCAAGGATCCTAATATCTATTTTATTGTCTAGTAAATTATAGTTAAAAGACCATTGTAAATTATTGGATTAATTTACATCTGTTAATAGAAAACAAAATGGTCTGTAATTAAAAGCGCATATTTTTCTTGACAGTTGACATGGAGCCAAAAATCATAGTGAGGAAATTAGAAATAATATTCAAAACCACAGAAAATTGAATACCTTTATTATTATTATTATTATTATTATTATTATTATTATTATTATTATTATTATTATTATTATTTGTGGATTTTTTTTCCGTTAACACTTAAACCAGATGTGACCAGACAGATCTTTTTCCTATCGCCCGAGAGAGATCGATCTTAAGGATACGACTATAAATTAAATTAATCAAACAACTTAACGACCCATTTAGCATAAAAATAAAGGGTTATTTTCGATAAGGGGGATCCTGCATTATAAATATTTTTCACGAATAACCACAAATTATAATTTATCATTTTTAGTCCCTAAATTATTCTCGTTTTAATCCTCTTTCAATTTTTTTTGTTAAAGTTAATTTTTCGTATATGTCAAGTGACACTTGTACCCTTATGTAAAAATTTAAAATATTTTTTTTATTATTTATTAGTTTAGAACACTTATACCTTTTGCTAGTTCTTTATTAGATTAACAAAATGAGTAATAAAAGATAAAAATTATTTTAAACTTTTATATAAGGATATAAATGTCATTTAACAAATATTAAAATTTAATTTTAATAGAAAAAATAACAAAATTAAATGTTAGGACTAAAATATTAAAGCGGGAATAGTGTAAAGACTAAAAATAGTAAAATTATAGTTTAAAATTATTCATAGAAAAAAGTTATAATATAAAGGATGTTAGCGAAAATAAGTTGAAAAAAAATAGTCGATAGCCTTTTGATTAGCACAGGACATTTACATGTTACTATATGGATGGTGTTGGGCTACAAGCCCATGTGAGAAGCCTGTTAGAGTTTAATTTTTATTGATTAGTATACAATTTTTTTCTCTTAATGAGTGTTAAGAATATAAATATAAAGATGCTATTTTTTTTATTGGCTTAAGCTTTTAAAATTATTGGTAGCACATAATGTTTGAGTTGTCTGTGTATTGAGCTTTGAGCTATACTAAAATTGTCAGTGACCCATACATAAGGGAGAATGTTAAGAATATAAATATAAAGATGCTATTTTTTTTTATTGGCTTAAGTTTTTAGATTTGTTAGTAGCACATTTATTTTAACCGCTAGTATTCGCCAAAACTTTTGGAAGGAAAAATTGTGGAGTATGTAGCCGGCCAAATCTGGATAGAAAATGAAAAAAAGTCTTTTTTGAGAAAAAAAATAAAGAAGAAGAGGAGATGGATGAACTTGATTAAAAGACGATAGAGAATTTATTTTCAAAGAACATCGCTAAACAAATTGAGAAGATTTTTAAAGTTTTTTATATTGCAATTATAAAAAACTTTAGTAATTTGATTATGTCATTCTTGCTGATTTTAATATTTTTTAATTTACGTATTCTCAATTAATTATTATTTAGAGTTTGAGTACAATCCGAAAAACAATATAATTGTTCTTAGTATAGTAGCATTGCTATGTGCTTATTCTGTAATCTCTTTTCTTCTCATTGAAAAATATTTTCACATAAATTGGTGTCCTTTTAAAATTATTATTTTTGTGCGCTATGTACTTTAACATCCTACGATTGATGATGTAGGTAGCATGATGTTCCCTACTTAACTAGGGAGCACCTATATTGAACCCTTTATATATATATATGAGTGACATCGAGGAAGAATTTTTCCAATAAGCGCTATCACATCATCAAGTTATTGAATGTTCTTTTTATATAACTTAGAGGAAAATTATTTTAACATGACGTTCAAACTTACATCAAATAATTCTTCAAATTAAAAAATAGAAGATAAAAGAATATCAAGAAAACTGATGAGAGTTGGGAAAAAATATAGAGCTATCGGGATTATTAGCTAGTTCATTTAATGTGAGTGTTTTCATCATGTTGTTGAAGACACAGATGCATGGGCTTTATGAAAAAAATATTAGAGAAATAATGTTCATAATAAATGATTTGTGATTAGAGAATTGATAAACTTGAAATTTACGAATGAAAATCTTCTTGCTGAACACTTGAACGAACTTTAGAATTTAGTAAATCTATTAGGTGCAATGAAAATAAACATTGATGATTAGATGTAAGAATTAATGTTCATAAGTACACTATCATAATATTGGAAATATTAGTTATAGTACTTAGTATATTTATTTCTTATGGTGTTGTATCACTTTTTATAATTAAATATTATTTGCCCAATAAAATATAAGAAGGAAGACCATGAGAATCATACTCTTATCACAAAAAATAGATGTGGCGACTGTTGGTTCAAATGTTGCACCCCACATATTAAGTTGTGCAACTTACATGTTGAAAAAAAAATAAAAAAGGAGCTTTCAGAGACATATGGTCGACCGCTCCAGGGCAGCGGTCGACTGGTATGAAAATAACAACAAGATTTCAGAAGGTCAATACAGCGGTCGACCGATCCGTCAAAGCGGTCGACCACTCCATACCACAGAGCCAAAGTTCACCTTTGGAATGAGAAATGGTAGACCGCTTCAGGACACCGGTCGACAGGTCTGTTGCCAATGGATAGTTTTTCGTCAGAGCGGTCGATCGGTCCACCAAAGTGGTCGACCGCTCTAGGACATAGAGCTGCAGTTTGCTTCTGGACGAGGAATGATCGACCGCTCCAGGACAACGATCAACCGGTAAGGCGCCAATGACTAATTTTTGTTAGAGCATTCGATTGTTATAAAAGAGCGATCGACCGGTGGTGAGCAGAACACTCCAACAACCCTATTTCTTATATCGTATCAAATGGGGGAAGGAAAGGTGTATAACGGTCACGTTGAAGACAAAAGGCTATATAAGAACATTTAGGAGGTTGCAACAGTAACTAAGTTGAAGATTTCACCTTGCATACATCCAAGAGGATCCAAAGAGTAATTCTTGAGCATAAACTTGCAAATTCTCTTCTTCCATTCTCTTATTATCAAAGTGAGTTCATATTGTAAGAGAGATTGAGTGAGAAGCCTTCTTTGTAGTCTTGAGAGAAATCTCATTGTGAAGCGGTATGGTCTTATCTCTTGAGCGAAGAAAAAGACTTGTGTTGTAAAGGGTACTTCTCCCTATTCGAAAAAAAGACTTGATAGTGAAACTACTAGGTTCTCAAGACGCGAGAAGTCAGAGCGAGGACGTAGGCCAAGGAGTTGGGCCGAACCTCATCAACAAAGTTTCTTTCCGAGTTTGCATTCTCCTTTACTCACTTTTTTCATAAGATTGCTTAGTTTTAATTCAACTTGTTTTGATTGTTGAATAAAACGATTTGTAAAACTTACTGCATCAATTCACCCTGCCTCTCTCTTGGTGCCAAGTGATCCAGCAATTGGTATCAGAGCAAGGTTGCTCTCTTTTTAAGATTTAACCATCTTTAGAGTAATGACATCAAATGATTTCTCTTTTGGCGAAGGTCAATCGACTACTCGCCCTTCGACTTTTAGCTCTTCAAACTTTGCATATTGGAAAATTAGGATGCAAACTTATGTATGTTCTATTGATATTGATATTTGGGATGTTATTGAAAATAGTTTTACTACTCGTTCAAATGATCATTCAAAATGCACGAAAGGTGAAAGACTTTTGATAAAATTGGATTGGAAAAGATTTTTTTTGTATTGTGCTCTTGATGCTACCGAGTTTGATAGAATCTCTACTTGTCAAATATCTCATGAAATTTGAAAAAAATTAATTGTGACCCATGAAGGAACGGATAAGGTCAAAGGATCTAGACTAAATATTTTGAATAATCAATATGACTCTTTTAAAATGAAAAATTATGAATCTATAAAAGAAATGGTTGTTAGATAATGATATTATGAATGACTTAGTCTCCTTGGGCGAGTCAAGAACTAACTCTCAAAAGGTGAAAAAGTTCCTTAAGTCTCTCTCTCTAAAGTGGCTGACAAAGAGGACGGTAATTGAAGAGAAGGACCTAAACAAGCTTGCGCTTGATGATCTTATAAGTTCTCTTCTAACCTATGAGATAGGAGTCAAGGAAGAGTAAGAAGAATCAACCACAAGCAAGAAGAATAGTCTTGCCTTAAAAGCTATTAAAGTAAATTAAGATAGCATTGAGACAAGTGATGATGAAGACCTTGATGAGAAGAAACTTGCTTTCTATGCAAAGAAACTTGACAAATATCTTAAACTCTATCCATATAGAAGGAGATCCTCAAAAAGAGTCAAATTACATGCTTCGAGTGCAAGAAGATTGGACATTACAAGAATGAATG
>LTAE01006681.1:0-13114 GCA_001647135.1 Pontederia paniculata
CCCCTCTTGGTGCCATCTAGATCCTGCACTTAATTCAAGTCAGAACTCATGAGGATTTGGTGAGGACGATAAAAAATGTCCACCATGTTCGGCATCTGAAGAAAAATATGATATCTTTGAGAGTATTGGACTCTAAATGATGTCAGACCAATATTGTTGGGAGACATCCTCACTATCACCAAGGGTGATACACATACATGCTATAAGGGATAACAATATCTGGTATTGTTGCAATAGTTTGTTCATCAAAACCAAAATCTAAATCATCCAAGTTATGGCGCATATGACTTGGACATATGAATCAGAAAAGAGATGAACATTATCAACAAACATGATCTTTTAGGTGATCAAAAGATATTTGAAATCAACTTTTGTAAGCATTGCATCTTCGATAAACAACAAAAACTTAAGTTTGGCAAAGAAATGCAAAGAAAGAAAGCTACACTTGAATATATCCACGATGATGGTTGAGTTCCCTCTCGATTCCATATTTAGGAGGTTTTAGGTACTTCTTGTATGTGATTAATGATTACTCAAGGATGACATGGGTATTTATGATGAAGCACAAGGGAAAGTCATTTGAAGTCTTCAAACATCGGAAGGCTATAATGGAGAATCAAACATAGAAGAAAGTAAAGCCCCTTTGTATTGACAATGACTTAGAGTTCCGTTCTTCTGAATTTTATCAGTTTTGCAGAGTGAAGGCATTGCCAAAAATCACACCGTTAGAGAGATGCCACAATAGAATGATATTGCAAAATGCATAAATAGAAAACTTCTGGAGAGAATGGTGCATGCTCTCAAATTCTGGTCTGAACAAAATATTCTAGATAGAGACTATCAACACAACATATTACTTGGTGAATTTGAGTCATGCTATTGCAATTGATCTCAAAACTCTATTGAGGTATGATATGGAAACCCTGACTACTATAACATTCTAAAAAAAGTTTTTTGTCGTCATACCTATTATCGGGTTAGTGAAGGAAAGTTGAATCCACAAACTAAAGAAGTTTGTGGGATATGACGCACGTGTAAAGGGCTACAGAATCTCATCCCGATCATAACAAAAGGTGATCCATAGCAGAAATATATCCTTGATGAGGCTTCAATGTTTCAGGTGGAGGTTGATGATTCAACAAATGAGTGTGTCAATAAATAGGTAGAATTTGAAATAACTTTAATAAGGATGATGCAAAAGTATCACATTAAGTCAATAGTGAGACCAGATAAAACCTAAAAGGCAACTAGAAGAGGTGACCACAATTGTTGTTGGGCACCCTCGCAGACAGGTAGGTCCTCCTAAGTGATATGACTATGAGAATATGGTTGCATATGTATTTCAAGTGGCTAAAGAGGTGGAGTCCTTGGAGCCGTATAGGGACGTGCATGATCTCATGTGCAAAATCGAGCAATGTATTGCAGCAATGAGTTAAGATATGGAGTCACTTCACAAGGATAAGATATGGGATCTAGTCAAAGTTACCGAAAGGTCATATGTTGCATGCAAGTGAATTTTCAAGAAAAAACTTGAAAATTTTGAAGTTAAAGACATTAGATATAAAACACATTTAGTTTCTAAAGGACGCAATCATAAAGTGAGATAGACTATAATGAGATCTTCTCGCTAGTTGTCACACACACTTTTATTAATGTTTTACTTACCCTTGTACATATCAGAATCTAGAGCTTGAATAGTAATATGTGTGAAGATTATCTTTTTGTATGGAGAACTTAAAGAAGACGTCCTTATGAGTTAGTTAGAGAGATTCTCCATTCGAGGTAAAAAAGATCAAGTTTGTAATTTGAATCTCTTGTATGGATTTAAGTAGCCTCCGTTATAATGGTACAAGATGTTTGACAATTTTATGATCAGTAAGGGGTTTAACAAAGTCCCTATAATTGTTGTGTGTATCACAAGAAGGTGAATGATGACTCTACCATTTATATGCTCTTGTACATTGATGATGTGCTTATTGTTGTCAAGAACATGTCAGACATTCAGAATTTGAAGAAGCTCTTCAATGAAGGGTTTGATATGAAAGATCTTGGTGTACAAAAGATTCTAGGGATGTATATTTACAAGGATCATACACAAGGTAAACTCTTTTTTATCACTAAAAAAATATATTCAAAAGGTTTTATCCATACTTGGGGATGGATGTCAACAACAAAGTCCTTGAGCACTCTATCAACTTTGAAAATGCACATCTCTATAATTGTTGCATATCTGTTTGATGCAAAAGAGAAGTTCATGTCTTAGGTTCCTTATGTCAATTTTGTTGGAAGCTTGATGTACGTTATGGTGTTCACTCGGCCTAATATGTCGAATGTTGTTAATGTTGTCAATAGGTTCATAGGAAACTCTTGAAAGGAGCATTGACTAGTATCGAGACACATCTTTCTGTATTTGAGAGTAGAATTTGATATTGGTCTTATTTATGGAAGTGATACAAAGTGTTTGATTATTAGTTATTCTTATATAAATTATATTGCAAATGTTGATGGAAAAAAATCAATGGCATGCTAGGCAATTATGTCATTAATTGAAAATCTATGCTATAACATTTGGTTACATTGTCTACTACAGAAGCAGAGTACTGGCACTGAGTTTAGACATTTGGTTGAAGGACTTAGTTAGAAATATTGGACTATCTCAAGATCAAGTTACAATTTATTATGACAACTTAGGTACAATATACTTAGCCAATTATCAAGTTCATCATTAAATAATCAAACATATTGATGTCAGATATCACTTTATCCACACTGAGAAGAGAATCAAGATAAAGAAGGTTAGCACAGAAGGTAACCTACCTCACTTATTCATCAAGATGGTTCCTACTAGCGTGTTCCAACATTGTTTGGACTTACGCAGCATTGACAATTGCCAATAGCCTCATGATAAGGGACTGACGATGGCAAATTCTAGTAGACATATGTTATTTAGAGGATTCAATTTAAGGTGAATACTTTATAATGTCTTGAATCCTAATTTAGTTGTAAACTCATATGTTCCTCAAATTTAGTAAGACACTCCTTAATTACATATGTCCCCCGATACAAGATCTCTTATGTGATATGTGTTTTGAGGTCTATTATATTTCTAAGTTGGAATTCTAATTTTTGGAATCTATTTATTTCTGATCAGAATTCCACATTTTTATGATAGATGTTCAATTTTTTGTGGACCACTATAGTATCCTGTTGGAGTGACCAACGTGGTCACGCGTCTGTGTCGATCGGAGCGGCGACGCGCATGTCAGTGGGAGCAACAGACGCTGAGTTTGTTGAGCACATTCCGCTGGGACGCAACGAACGTGACACGACAACAAATATCGTGCGATCGATAGACAACTCGGTCATTTCAATGGGGAAAGTACAACGATGTATACGGCCTATAAATAAGTGACGAACGCGTGCAAAGAGCCCCAACTGCGCCGGTGAACTCTTCTCTTTCTCTCCCTCATCTTATAATAGTGATGAACTCTTCTCTTTCTCTCCCTCATCTTATAATAGTGGTATCAGAGCTTTTCTATTATGGGAATGCATATACAAACTCTAAATGATTAAGGTAAAGAGTCAATTTGAGTTATTATAATTCTCTTATTAATAATATTTTTGTTAACTCAATTAAAGACGAGCCTTATAAATCTCGTGTGTTTTCTTTTGTGCTCATGATCTTTTCTCTTTCGTTTAATATTCACAACACCAAGAATGAGAATTATACTCTGGATTCAAGACTTCATATTTGACATTGGAATAAATTCATTAAAAGGTGAACTTTATTATTGATGCACGCTAGTCTCGATCCGATTGATATGCCCTCTTTTTTTTTGGTGAAAAGTATATAGAGGCTAAAACCACATGTTGGATGTCTTCCTGGAAGATGACAGTGAAGGTGATATGGTTGGTGTCATCCAATTGTACACAATTTTGATTAACAATAACAGTACTAAGAATTGAATACCTTATACAAGACTTCACTTGCTACTTAGTATTTCATTATTTGGTCATGAATTATGTTTTTTGTTTTTTGCAGAGGTATCACCTCAGGAGTTCAGGTTGGGTGCATTGATAAGGTCACTTGAATCCCTGCTATAGCATATGCAAGGATGCACAGGGCAAGTAGCTAGGTGAATAGTATAAACGTTCAATGCTATTTGGACAGGAAATCACAGGATATTTAATTTTCACTGCAATGGAATATGTTTAGATTCGTCAGGAAAAGGAATAATTTGATGCATTGGAAATTTTCGGCCATGGCATCCATCCTTCCAACTACTTCCGGACAATGCATTAAAGGCAAAGCTTATTAAGATGACTACTTCTTCCTATTTTGTCCTCCATTTTTATGCATTTTTTTTCTGAAATATGTGTTTCTTTATTATCGTAGGCAGAAAGCGAGGGTAATAATTCTTAATTTTGAAAAAATATGTATATGCGTTGACACTTTAACGGAAGAAAAATTCAAGATCAACAAAAGAACAAAGAAATTTGATCAGATTTCTTAACACCTTAGGACTAAAGGAATAGGTTGGACTATAACTATAATAAATGTGAATGCACTGCATTATTATTTATGTTTGTTTTATGGAAATAAATAAATATTATATATATATATATATATATATATATTTACAGAAACATTTCTATGTTTGGTACATCAATAAAAATTTGATGGCCTGATAATATTTTTAGTTGACCAACAAGTTATAATAACTTTATAGTTTTAAATTCATTTTTCATATAATGAAATAGCAAAAGATAGATTATATTTATAGATTGAACAGAGACTGTTTATACACATCTTAAAGTACAGAACAGTGAAGATTAATTTCTCCTTGGAATTCAATAATAGTGTGGATTCAAAATGCTTTGATTGATTAGATATAAATCTTATAAAATTTGTTTAAACTTTATGATTCATTAATTAGCATCTACATATACCAGATCATCTAGGGCATACGTAATCTTAAATTATATCAAACTATTTTTATCATGCCCCCCAAATAAACAAAAGAACGTGAAAGTTGGATCGACTAGTTAAGAGTCGGAAGTTAAATTTAAAAATATTATTAAAAATGATTAGTTTTACATTTATTTTACTAAATCAATCAGTAATCTTTATTGACCTCATTTTCGGATAATAAAAAAAAGAAAACAAAAATAATTGAGATTTTTGAGGGGTTTGAATGGTGTACTGACCCGAACAACACACCAAAAGTTTTTGGGTGGATTTGACTAAGGGACGGGGACGAGTGGATGGCACGTGTCGCATGTGGTTGGGCGACGATGGCACGTGCCTGTGCCGTGATTAGATTCCCTTCGTGTCGGGGTCCGTACTGTTGCCATATCTCTCTTGTGTTCACAGAAATCCATAAAATTCCGCGCCAAGAAAAAAGAACCCTCCGCCCCGCGCTGTCTTTTTCCTGTTGGGTTGAGGGGGACCACTCCCTCGATCCACCTGCCGACATTTCACTGCCGCCATCAGAGCCGACCTTGACGCTGACACACCATTGGAGGCTCCTCTCATCAAAGATGCATTTATTTATCACCTCTAAATCTTTAATATTTATTTTCAATTTTTTTTTTTATTTTCTAAAAAAAAATGATGGGGGAGATATTAATTTTTTTATTGTTCGATCTGCGAAATATAATATCAACTTATTTTAAGTAATTAAATAAAATCAAATTTAATTAATACTCCCAAGTAAAAAATCAAATGAATTGTTCTGTTGTAATATGCATCGACCAAAAGGACTGCAAACTAACTAATTTGCCCCATATTTCATATAAATATTATTTACATTGTTCGTTAGTTTGATTATTATATTTTAATTTATCTTATGGTTTGAATAATCTATTATAAATGATAAGTAGCATATTTTACTTAATTAAATGTTACAATCATAATGTTTTCTATTTTTATGTGGTGTATCATTTTTCAGTTGCCACATTAGTTGAACGATCGTGCATTCGTGCACCCGTATTTTATCTTATAATCTAAATGGTGCATTTGATCTTGATGCAGACCATCAAACTAATCGAATTTTACATTGAACATAGAACATATTTGTTCTCCATTTTTCTTTAGAAATATTTAAATTCATATTCAAACATGTGCACATGTGCATAGAATATCTCAACTGAATCTATTAATTAACTTATTTGTTGTTTGTTTAGTTGATTAGGTAAAATTTATGTATGGATGAGAACGGTGTTTGTCATATAGTACTATGATACTATCACACACTCTCATATGTGACAAAATATTTCATCTTAGCTCTTGTATAATTACATGCGCATCTTTTATTTCTTGTTTCATAGTGTACCAAGTTCGTTAGCTTCATTTGCAATAAAAAAAAACAAATTTACTGTTGCAAATCTCCAAGTAATTGTTGACACTCCTTAAGATATTCATATTTAGTATGTAAGTTTTCTAATGTAAATATGGTTCATTATATTGTTGGAGTTGCATTTTCAGATTTTTTTTTCTTATATATGGCATCGTAGAGTACGTGGGAGAGAATAAAAATCTCAATCTCATATTTGAAATACTTTCATCGAGTGACATTTTAGTAACCGATTAACACAGGGGAAAATGGTTTGAATGAAATATTTTTGCCGATGCCTTGGGACTTCGTAATCCCGATATCAAAGCAATTTTCTCATTAAAGAATAAAAGATTTATTGTCACACGCATTAATTATCTATTGTTTGAAAAATCAAGAATTTGTTAACATGTCACAAAATTCGGATAAACTGTATAATACAACTCTCATTTGTCTAATATATATATATATATATATATATATTGATATTTATGAATAATATAATTCATAAGTTCTCTTTAATATAAATAGACCATAGGCTAGAAACATGTGAACTATCCAACTTGAAAGCTATATCAATCAGGTGGCACAGTTATCAAAGGCTTTGGATGGCTTTTATAATCTCACTATTTTTTACTTTATTCTCATTTTATAAATTCTTTTGTTCTATGCTATTATATGATTGATGATGCTAATCAGAATCTACAATAAAATATGTAAAAAATGCGAATAAGCTTTCGAAGATAGAATGTTTTCTCCACTTAGCAACCTATACGGCTATACCCAAGGAAAAAAAGGTTATCTATCTATGAAGTAAATAGTCAATTGACAGAAAAGAAAGATGGATGACTCAATATCTCGATTTATGAACCAAATAGGCGTTTACTACATTACCTATCTAGATTGTCTCTCATAAAGATTACCACTTATTAAATCACCAGTAATTTAGATTATTTTGTTTACTATGAATAGACAATCTGACATGCAATTTACATTACCATATTTATTAGCAAACTTGGATTACTAAGTAATAAAAATAATTTCCTAAATTATCCTTTATATGTAAATGATAATATATTATAAAAAAATATCACGAAAATAATGTATAATCATCCATAAAAAAATTTCACATCTCATTTAGTGAAAATATTAATTTAGATTATATAAACTTAAATTGATAGCATATGCAAATTAAAAAAAAAAGAGTTTGTTATTCAATTCATAACATTCAAAATAATGTGACAATCAAGTTTTAAATAATTCCAAACTTTAAACTGTTATCACATACGTCTTATAAAAAAAAGATTCAATAATCTTGATTTTCATATTAATGTTCTGTATTTGAATCTGACTTATGTATCCGTTTATAAATGGAAAAAAATACAACTGGTGTACACAAAATATCTGATCTTATTTCTGTTTCTTAAAGGAATTAATGTTAACACTAATAGTTTTGCAAATCGAAGTTAAGCAATAGTCATGATTCATGAAGAGTACAAGAACATAAACCAACATGAGTTTAAATAATTAATAAATTATATTATACAAGGATAACTTCACATTCTCTTCATGTAGCAAGAAAAAAATAATACATACTTTTACCATTGAACTAGCCAAGGTTGCCCATTAAGAATACTATCATGGCAACCTATATATAAAGAAGTGAACCTTAACCATATATGAGATTAATTATTGGGAAAGCATTCACTCTAAGCATATGGAATAAACAAGTAATATTATGGATATCATCTGCTAGGTGCGTTTCCTCTTAGATGGCGGAGTAGCATTATTTTTGCTAAACTTGTTTAGTCCCATTGATGGATAGCCCAAAATGTATACGAGGAAAGTGTGCCCACTGCAATTAAGGAATGAGTTAAAATTAATTGTAGGGCTAACTGCATGCTAAAAGAAATCATAGACGTTTCATGCTAACATTGATGGCAATTAATGATTGAATACATTAATCCAGTTGTTGGCTTCTTGTTTCTTCATTTATTTGTTGTCACAGTCATTAATGATAATGATTGGACCAACATATTTGGCAATAAGTTTTAATATCATCATTTTCCAATTAACAAATATGATCCCATATAGCTAGCTTTAGTTTTTCATTTAAAATTACTATAAAATGTTATTACCAAACACCATAAATATCACTACATTAGAACAACTTATCCAATGTCCAATGAACTTCCTCTAGATCACACTTTCAAAAAGAGATTTTTTTACAGTAACTAATTTCTCCCACGATATTATCAAACATAGATGACATCTTATTTTACATTAAGGCTATGTTTGACATATTGAGCGGTTGATAAGCGGATAACGTTTTTTTACAGTGGATGTGGGTCTGTTTGGGAGATATCCTAAATGTTGTTTGTTAGCATTTGCTCTCTCACAGCAAACGCTTAATTGGAAAGTGTATGGTTTTGAAACACTCATCGCCAAATTTAATGGTTAGCGGATAGCGATTAGAGTTTAAATGTTCAAATACGAAATTGATGAATAAGTGTTTGATAAATTTAGTGGTTGAATGTGTTTATTTGCATAAAATGATCTAAATGGCATGAGATAATAAATTATCAAAATTTAACATTATATAGATTTGAATATATTTTTATTGTAATGCAATAACTATTTTTTTATTTTTGTTACCTTGAAGAATATTAGATACTAATACCTGCAATTATATTCACAGTATCTATTTTACGTTGAAACATTTTAGGTAAATAATTATTCAAATAATAAAAATATAAAAAAATAATTTACAAATGATAACTTTCATTCAGAAAATAAAAATAATTATTATATAATAATATGGATTTATCTTATTTATAATAAATTATATAGTGTATGTTGAAGAATGATAAATTTGGAATAAAAATTTTGCCCTCTACCCTCTAAACGTTAATCAAGTTAGCCTATTAACAACATCTAATTAATCGTTATTGTCGATATTACTTCATCAAATAGTTTATTTAGAAGCTTAACCGCTAAACTCTCATTCAGTCGTTGATTTTAAATGTGCCAAACACAACCTAAGATTGTGTACGTTATATATTACTACACTAGTCTCCGGTACATGAGTTGTCAAATAGGACAACATGATAATATCCTGAATAACATGGGAGTAAACATTCTCGTCCATCAAATTTTGAACTGTGAAGGAAAGGATACTATATAGGTAAAGATATATCACCAAACAAGATGGTGATTCAATATTTTGTGGTATTGCCTTTCACTTTAATATAGTAGGGATTCAAGAAGTGAAGAAAAATGTAATAAACTAAGATCTTTTAAGATAAATTATAGAAGTTTAACTATATAAAAAGTGAAGAAAAGTGGTAACAACTAGATAGAAATCGTGAATCACGAAGATAGAGATTAATGATAATGATCAGTATATATGCCAGCAGTTCGTAATGGGGACAATTCAATTCTATTCCCTTTGTATAATCAGCACAGGTAGAATGCACAATGTTGTTTTAATACATTTGTTGGGCATGATTAAGGAACCAAACACTCAGGTAAAAGTATTAAGAACAACTAAATATATCTATGGCACCTATGTCTATATATAAGCATTATGTTTGTCTGATCCAGAAAATAGATTATTGATGAGAACAATATTGAGCAACCGAGTGATAAATAAATAAAATTAAAACATATATTATTTAGAACATCAGACTTTTAATTATTTCATTAGGTCATGTTGCAAAGGTCTTACATGAGCAGGCGAGTGACTGGAAGAGGAGTATCTATAGAAGAGCAGAGAAAATCTCATCTAGCAAGAACACTAATAACTAAGTAATGGCCTCCGGAAGCAATTAAACATTAACAAGGGTTTCACTCCATTGAAAAGATCTTGACCTCTCCCAGTTAATGCCGGGCCTCATTTGTGACATCTTGATCTATTTTAAGTTCAAAGTTGCAGTAACACGTGATAAAGTAGTGTAAGTCCATTATCACATTATTACTTTTAGTTCCAGTTTCATTACCTTAAATTACTTTAGACAGCATAAACTAAAAAAAAGAACCAGATTAATTCCTGAAATGACACAGATGCAGTTGGTGTATGTATGAGTTATCGAACTTGTAGCTTTACCCATCGAACTTCTATAAGTAAAACTAAGGGGTACTTACATTTTTTGCTGCCGCACTAAAAGCTTCCCTGTGACTTATTTCAGGATTAATTGCTTTCAATCTCCGTATCTCCTCTCTGCACGAATAATGTAATCAACCATGCAGAAAATTAAGTCAAGAAAAATATCGATCATATGTGTGGTCTGATGACATGGTCTCAATACGCTATTGTGGAAGCACTGGGAACATCATCTTGTCATGAAATTTTCATTACTCTTGACATAATTAAGAAACAATACAATGAATAACAATAGGTATATTATAAGATACTCACTTGATGAATTTGTTATAAGCCGATGGAACACGTTGTCTCTTCTCAGATGTTGCTGAAGAAAAGAAATTGTACCATAATTAGTTTTACTATGTAATTTTCATTTTTTTTCAATTAGAAAATTGTAGCTTTATCTTATTAATACGAAGGCTCGCATTGGATTAATTTATCTAAGTAATTATTAGAATTTGTTTAATTAGGAGTCACTAGTTACTTTCCATGTGTACTTGAGGTTATATTCATAAAACATATCATACCTACTTAGTACATATTAATTATAAGTAGCATTATTTGGGGTTTCTGGTCTTCCATATCATATTTTTTTGTCATATACGTATTTGTGACATGAATCATATATACTAGTGACCGTGATCATTTGAATCATGTTCGGCTGCTAGCATTCATTTGCTTAAAAACAAGTAACTTGCTGCAGAAAACTTACGGCGAACTGGTAGCATTTGCCTATGAATATTCTCTGCAGTGTTCAACTTGCCAATCCTTGTACATCTAGAGGAAGATCCAAATTCCAGATGTGGAACCTGAGACTCCATGTTTTGATTCTGCAAATTGTTGTTCAATAGTTAGGAAATGATTGGCAACACAAGAATATACAAAATAATATTATATATGGTTATAAAGAGTGTCCTAAAACTCCAATTAGAAACATGGAACACTTAGGGGGTTCTTCGATCTCCATGTCTCCCCATTTTTTGGCTTCTGCAATGGCAATGATAGGATTACAGTTATCACAAAATATGCTTGAATGATTAAAACCATCTCAAATATTATCAAAAAGTATAATTAGTAAAGCTATACAAATTGAATCAAACTCAAGTTCGGATGATCCCTTGGTACATAATGATGAGGAAGATTTATCCATGGAACAAAAAATAACACTAATAATTTATGCATCCAATTTATTCCGTTACTCAAAAGAACATAAATATCATGGTTGCAGATATCAGTTTGGCGATCTGAACCTGAAGGTCCTGAAAGGGGTGTTTCTGAAGCATGGTTCCCAAGTTCACAGACAGCAAATTAGCGCAGTGCCCACATCTTACTGTCACAATGTTGAAGGGATTGATACATGGAACGTTAACCTGCACGAAGGAAGAAAAATCGGTTAATTATGCTAGAGAATACATGGTTGTAGCGACTGAGTTTAGGCGTTTTTTGTTTCCATTTAAATGACCAGCAGTTCAACCTCCGAGAACAAGCTTAAAAAAGAAGAGGCATATCACAGCTCGAATGGTTCAAATGTGGAACATGCAGGGGGAAAGAAAGTTGAGCACTGGCTTTGTATTAATCAGAAAACTCGAAGCGAGCAGGTGTACCTGTTGTCATTTGGGTGTTCGTGTTTATGAAAGCACAACCTGGGGAAGAACACAAACACTGAAGAAGGATTCGTCTTTGTGCTACGGAGAGAGAGAGGATGCGTATGGTGTTAGTGTACACATAGGTTAATGCTCAGAACTGCATATATCTCCTCTCTTTTCTAACCTAATGACGTTACAGAGCTGCTTTATAAATGAACCAGGCCAACCTATATATGTGGAGCGAACATCAAGAAAAAAAGTGAAGCACGATGTGACTATAGATCCTCACTGGCTCCTATTGCGCGCACACGAGGAGAGAGAGAGAGAGAGAGAGAGGTGACATGTATTTTATATGTGTATACCTTACAAAAATTATATAGAGAAACCCTTAAAGATTCAGGTAAAGTGCATGACAAAAGATGAGATCTTTTGTAACAGGGAAAAAGACGAGATCTTCCGGTGGCCTATCTGATTTTATCAAAGAGTGAACATTATATCTATCCTTTCTAGTTATAAGTTGCCCTAGTATAAAATTATGATCGTGCGATCTAAGACATAAAAAGCTTTCTTTTGTTTTTTTTTTTTTTTTTGTTCAATGAAGTGAAAATAATCTAATATAAAAAAATACCACCGATAAAAGTGGACAGGAAAAGAATCCTTTTACGAATCTTTCAACTGCATGGATCCTCAAGAAATCTTTTCTGGACCAATGGACTGGATGCAAATTTAAGCACTTAACATGCCGGGAGTTCTCACACACTTAGACCTGGTCATCAAATTGATCCTCTCAGAATTTCCACTAAATCTTCAGTACTTTCTTCATAGTTTTTTTCTAAGCGGAGGCTTCCACATTTCTTTGTGGATCAACAAAAAAAAAACCCATGAATTTGTGCGAAACTTCATGTCTTTGAGCTGATAAGTTTAGACTGTTAAGAACCCTTGTATACAGTTTGCCATCCTTTGATGCATTTTTAACACAACGAACATAGAGAGAGAGAGAGAGAGAGAGAGAGAGAGAGAGAGAGAGAGAGAGAAAGAGAGAGAGAGAG
>LTAE01006681.1:13234-31722 GCA_001647135.1 Pontederia paniculata
AGAGAGAGAGAGAGAGAGAGAGAGAGAGAGAGAGAGTGTACCACGAGGACCGTGTTGCAGAAGTTGCAGTGAACGTAGCACACTTGCTCGGAGGAGACATGGGACGACATTTGCAATGACTAGCTGGCGACTTGAGAAAACTCAGAGCTCAATTTGGGCATGCGCCAAAAGAGAAGCCTGAGGGGAGAGAGAGAGAGGCTGGGCATTAACCAGATGAGATACATGTATATATAGGATATGTAACAGGGATCAGCATTAATCTGCTTCGGGTTTCTTAATTTTATCCAGAAGAAGAAGGAAGCAGATAGAAAACAAAGGAAACCCCCTTTGAGCAACACCTGAACAGGAGAGAAGTGGTGCAGCCGTATAGGATTCTTTATGGTTTACTGTGGACAATGTCCATGTTAATTTTAATTTGTTCAAACTTCTATTTATTTTTCCTTTTTTGTCGTTGGATTTGGAAGATGATATCAAAGTGTTAATACGTGTCTATCCCTCTATAGTTTTTTAAGCACAAACGACAAGAATAAGAATAGGTGGGGTAACAAGGCGTATTAATTGAGCAAGACACGAGACATGAAAGCGAAATTAATGGGTTGAGAGCTTTGTATATTTTTTTTATTTAGCATAGTCTTTACTCGGATTCAGGTGAAAATTTTCGAATTTCAATAACTATAATATTGGGTAGAAGAAAAGCAGTAATTTAGGATCATTGAGTTTGGGAGTAAGGAACTTCTAAAAGGAGTAATTTAGGATGAATGAGTTTGGGAGAAATTTATAAATATCTCGAATTTCATTCTTTTTTACATAAAATATTTTTCGTGAGATCAGTCCTCTCACTTGTCATAACCATATATGTTATTCGAGGTATTACTTAATTATTGGAGTGATAAAAGTATGATACTCACCTCTGGTAATATGGCTATCATATTATCGTTGGAGTTTGATGTATGCCTGATAACTTTCAAATAGTGAAGTGACAACAGGAAAAAGAATTAGTAATGAGTCAAATATCTTAATTGCATAAATTAATTTTATTTGATTTTTTTATCTTTCGTCATTTATTTTTAGTGATTGTAAAAAATATTATGCATAATCATCAACATTTGAATAATGAGATCAGTCAATTATTTAATTCATTCTGACGGTCTAACTATCAACTTTCTTGGGGGATTAATGGAAGATTGTATAGTTTAACTATATTCTCAAGATTCTATACCATTGTTTTTTTTCTTTTTTGCTAGATACCAAAATATTAATTTTTATGGGTCCTTGTTGGAGGACTAATTACGTCACTTTGACAGGAAGTTACTTGAGTTGTATCGTAGAAAGAACTTTAATCATGATTCATATGTACGTATTCCTCCGAAAAGATATATACCATGTGGCAATAACTTTGGACTTCTTATACACTGTCTGCAGTATAAATGGTATAACTACTAAGTACGTCAAATGGTAGTAGGCAATAGCTTAAGTGTGTTACGTTGCTTTCCCTATCAAGATCTTTTCCAAATAGGTTGTGTGTCAGATATCCACAAACTCTATATGTGTTCGGAAATTATATACTGTTAAATTATCAACGCCATTCACAAAGATGAATTGTATTGTGGACAAACTTTGTTCACGTTCAAGTAGTTTCGATTATTACATTTCCTACTATTTATATTATTGTTGGTCTTCTTGCCTTCGGTCGCCCGCCTTTGATCCGTCGGTCGTCCTCAGGTTTGCTGGTCGTCCGCTCTGATCCGCTGATGATCGTCCGCCCTGGTCCGCTGGTTCAATCGGTTGTCCGCCTTTGATCCGTTGGTTCATCAGTCGTCCGTAGGTTTGCTGGTCGTCCGCCCTAGTCCGCTGCTGGTCGTCCGCCCTAGTCCGTTGGTTCATCGGTCGTCCGCCTTTGGGTTCGTCGGTCGTCCAATGTTACTCCAGATTTGCGTCGGTCGCCCGATGTCTCCAGCTGTGTGTCAATTTGTCATTTCATCATGCCCCCATAAGTTGACATTTGTAAACGTCGGTCGCCCGATGTCTCCAACTGTGTGTCAACTTGACATTTCATCATGCCCCCACAAGTTGACATTTGTTAACACCTAACATTCCTAACTTCTGTTTTAACCTTTCATTCTGCTGAATTCCTAAGCCTTTAGTCATAACATCAGCTAGTTGATTTGAAGTAGAAATGTATCTGGTCTGAATTATTTTGTTTTGAACTTTCTCTCTAACAAAGTGACAATCTATCTCTAAATGCTTTGTTCGTTCATGAAACATTGAATTTGAAGCTATTTGAATTGCTGCTTTATTATCACAGAAAATTTGAGTTTGCTTCAGATTCTGCAGTCCAAAATCCTTCAGTATTGCAATGATCCAAACAATTTCAGATGTGGTTGATGTCATACTTCTATATTCTGCCTCTGCTGAAGATTTGGAAATTGTGCTTTGTTTTTTTGCTTTCCAGAAAATTAGACTATCACCTAGTTTAATGCAATATCCAGAAACTGAACGCCTTGTGATCAAGCATGAAGCCCAATCTGAATCACAAAAGGCTTGTATCTGATAATTTTTTTTCAGCTGATAAAAACACTCCAATCCCTGGTTTGCCTTTTATATATCTAACCACTCTCTTGGCTGCTTCCATGTGTGATAATTTTGGAGCATGCATAAACTGGCTTAATGTCTGAACTGCAAAAGTAATATTTGATCTTGTCATTGTAAGATACAATAATCTGCCAATTAATCTTTTGTAGCTAGATGTGTCTTCAAGTAATTTGTCTTCCCTGTTAACATTGAACATATCATCATATTCTTTAGAAGTGAATTTTATGTTCTGTTCTAATGGTGTTTTAGCTGGTTTAGCCGCAGAAAATCTCATTTCTGAAACTAATTTCATAGCATACTTTCTTTGATTCAGGACTATATGCCACTTTATTTCTTGCAACTACTACTCCCAAAAAATAGTTCAAGTTTCTCAAGTCTTTAATTTTGAAATTCTGATGCAACACTTTCTCTAATTCTTCAATCAGAATCAAATCATTCTCAGTGATTAACATATCATCCACATAGATGAGGAGTATCACAATTCGAGTACCAATCATCTTAGTAAAAAGGGAATGGTCATTCTTACTCTGTGTATAACCATTTTTAACTAAAGTAGAAGTTAATTTGCAATTTCATTGTTGACTTGCCTGTTTCAAATCATAAATGGATTTTCTCAACTTGCATACTAGTTTATCCGCTCTGAATTGCAAAAACCTTTAGGCACATCCATGTATACTTCCTCAAATAAATCTCCCTGTAGAAAAGCATTATTAACATCCATTTGAAACAAAGACCAAGAATTTATAGCTGCCAAAGTCAAAGCAATTCTGATTGTAACTGTCTTTGCAACAGGTGAAAAAGTCTCCACATAATCAATACCCTCTTGCTGAGTGTATCCCTTTGCAACTAGTCTGGCCTTGTATCTATCAATAGCACCATCTTGTGAATACTTAATCTTAAATATCAACTTGCAACCAATTGCAACTTTTTCTTCAGGCAAAGACATTAATGTCCAAGTTCCATTTTCTTCTAAAGTTTTGATCTCTTCTTTCATGGCATTCACCCATTTTTTATTCAATCTAGCTTCTGCATATGTCTGAGGTTGCTTTATTCCAAAAACAGATGATAAAAAATACTGATATGCAGGTGATAAATGGTCATAAGAAATGTAATTGGCTATTGGATATGGAATGTCAGTTACCTGGTCCCTTGTCTGATGAGAAGATGATGGTATAGTAGAGACTATATAATCCTTTTGCCAAATTGGAGGTTTGACAGACCTGACAGATTTTCTAAGTTGAGTTTCAACTGGAACATGTATTTCAATTGGAATAGTTACATCAGATGTAGTATCTGATGAAGATGGTGAATCATCCAAAGAAGAAATTATGGGATCAGGAAATGAAGTATCAAGATTATGTTGAATTTCTGGAATAGAAGATGAGGTATTAAGATTATGATCAGATGTATCATAATGTAGAGTATCAATATGTAACTCTGTTGAAAAAATTCTATTATTTTCAGAAAGTGTGAAATTTTTATCAACATGTACTGAATCAAGAAGAAAAAGATCTGCTTGAATAAAATGAGACATGAAAGTATCATTTGTGATAGAACCTGGAAGAGTTTTGGAAAAAGGAAAATTATGTTCATGAAAGATTACATCTCGACTAACAAATAGTTTTCTTATTTGGAGATTTAAAAGTTTATAACCTTTCTGAACAGAAGAATAACCAAGAAAAATAGATGGAATTGATCTTGCTGCAAACTTATCATGGGGTTTAATTTCTGTAGCAAAAGCTAAGCACCCAAAACATCTCAAGTGATCAATAGAAGGACATTTTTGAAATAGTAATTCATATGGTGTCTTTCCTTGAAGAATTTGTGTGGGTAACCTATTAATTAAATAGGTTGCTGTTTGAATACACTCACCCCAGAGCCAAGTAGGAACACATGATTGAAATTTCAAAGCTCTGGCTGTTTCAAGTAAATGTCTATGCTTTCTCTCAGCAACTCCATTTTGTTGTGGTGTATGTACACAACTACTCTCATGCACTATACCTAAGGAAGAAAATAGTTGATTGCATTGTTGGTTAAAATTTTTTTTTCCATTGTCAGATCTGATAGTTTGTATAACACTAGAAAACTGTGTCTGAATGTAAGTGATAAACTGTTTGATGCAACAAAAAGTATCACTTTTGAGTTTTAATAGGAAAGTCCAAGTATATCTTGTATGATCATCAACTATAGTAAAAAAATATCTTCTTTGATCATATGTTGGATGTTTATAAGGTCCCCACAGATCCATATGCAGCAATGAGAAAGATTTAGAAGCTCTATTGTAACTAGAAGAAAAAGAAAGTCTAGTTTGTTTTGCAAGAGGACAAATTGTACAATCTGAAATTCCAACAAAATCAACTAGACTTTGTTTTATTAAAGGAAATTGCTTGAGTTTGACAAAAGGTACATGCCCAAGTCTTTGATGCCAAAGTACAGAAGAATTTTGAACTTTAGAAACTAAAGAAGAATGTAAAGTAGTGGAAGAACAATGTTGGCAACTGAAATCAGATTTCGAAAATCTGAAAATCTATCAACAGCTCTAGATGGCATAAGAAGGTAAAGTCCTCCTTTTTCTCTACCAATCCCCATCATCTTCCCATTGAAGAGACCCTGTAAAAGACAGAAATGAGGAAAGAAAGTCACTGAACAATTCAATTCTCTAGTAAGCTTGGAAATAGACAAGAGATTGAATTTAAAATCTGGCACACATAAAACATTGTGCAACTGATTGTCTCTGTTCAGCTGATAATTTCCTGTATGTGTAACATGAGACAAACTGCCATCTGGAAGTCTAACAACATAACTAGACTTAGTTTCTGAAATATTCTTTAAAATATTCAAATTGGAAGACATATGACTTGTTGCTCCCGAGTCTAGAATCCAGTCACATTTCAATTCAGCAGAATTAAGTGCCACAGAAATACCTGTTAAGTTGGCATGTTCTTCTGCCACTGAATCTTTATTTATGAATTTCAAAATCTGTTCATACTGTTCTGGTGTAAAAGTAGTTGTAGCAGAACCTGCAAATCCTGCTCCTTGATTATGATTATTTGTAGGAGCCTTTTCAGTTTTCTTTTTGAATTTAAAGCCAGCAGGATACCCAATTAACTTGTAACATGTCTTCTTTTCATGACCTTTACTATGGCAATGTTCACAAGTTAAATTCCAATTTCTTTTACTCTTAAAATTTTGCCCAGCAGCAGTATATAATGCAGTTGAATCAGTTGCAACTTCAGGATACATTGCAGAAGATATCCCTCTTTGAGATTCTTCTTGTAATAGCATAGAATAAGCCTGATTAACAGAAGGTAATGGATTCATAAGAAGAATTTGACTTCTTGTATGAACATATGTTTCACTAAGACCCATAAGAAACTGATAAAGCTGAAGATCTTGATTAAACTGCAAATTCTTTGATGATGCATCACAAGTACAAACAGACATCTGAACCATAGAAGACATCTCATCCCAAAATACTCTCATCTTGTTAAAATATGCAGCTATCGACATATTTCCTTGATTTGAAGTGTAAATACTCCTCAACAATTGAAAAATCTGAGTGTCATGAGGTTTATCAAAACGTTCTTTCAGATCTTTCCATACCAAAGAAGCAGAATTTGAGTATACTACACCACTAACTAAATCTTTGGATACTGAATTCATAATCCATGCCAAAACAATGTTATTGACACGATCCCAAACATCTTTGAGAGATTCATCAACTGAATTTCGAGAACAAGTACCATCAACCATCCCAAATTTATTCTTCCCTAACAAAGAAATACGCATGGCCCTACTCCAAACTGCATAATTCTCTAATCCTAACAACTGAAAAGAGATTAATGGAGTCCCTGGACCATTAGATGGGTGTAAATACAAGGGATGATGCATGTCTATAATATTCATATTTCTGTTAATCTCAGATGCAGTTGAAGAACCAGTTTCTTGTGCCATTCTAACAACAATTCTTTCAGGAACAAATCTGGTCAGCTATAATTTCTGAATTGAATAATTTCTAAAAAAACCAATTCACAAAATTTGCACAGATCTGAATACTGAACAATCTCTAAAATCCAATGCACGAAATATGATTCAATAAGAAAACTAAAGAAGGATGAGAATAGAAAGATCAAACTCTTGAAGAATTGCTCCAAGAACTTTGATTATCTGATCGATCTCCCTTCAATCTTTGAAGAACTGCTCCAAATTCTGAAGAACTGCTTCAATCTTTGAAGTGATTTTGATCGCCTACTCTAATACCATGTTAAATTATCAACACTCTTCACAAGGATGAATTGTATTGTGGACAAACTCTGTTCACATTCAATTAGTTTTGATTATTACATTTCTTACTATTTATACTATTGTTGGACTTCTTACCTTCGGTCGCTCGCCTTTGATCTGTCGGTCGTCCTCAGGTTTGCTGGTCGTCCACCTTGATCCGCTGGTGGTCATCTGTCCTGGTCCGCTGGTTCAATCGGTCGTCCGCTTTTGATCCGTTGGTTCATCAGTCGTCCGCAGGTTTGCTGGTCGTCCGCCCTAGTCCGCTGGTTCATCGGTCGTCCGCCTTTGGGTTCGTCGGTCGTCCGATGTTACTCCAGGTTTGCGTCGGTCGCTCGATGTCTCCAGTTGTGTGTCAACTTGTCATTTCATCATATACCGCTAAATACATATAAATTTTTGGACGTTAATACGAGTTTAATATTCTTCATTCTTCAATAATGTTACTAGGAGACAATAAATCAATATGATCACTTACCTTATGTGTTATGACCCACATTGGAGCCCGCGGAAGCGAGACAAATCATTCACTTTGTATGTGACGACCCACATTATGAGATGATAGTAGATGAAGTTGTAGAGTTCCGTAGGCATATCTATAGTCTGTATTGTGAGATGATAGTCCAATGAAGATGTGAAGCTTGTGTAGGCAACGCAGAACACACCCTCACCTTGTGAGTAATGGCCCGCATAGCCCCTCTGGAATGTAAAATATATCTCTTCTCACCATCCCCATAGTGTATGAGACAAATGTATGCATTTCGATTAGGGTCATATTCTATGGCTACGATTCTACCAGATATGTCTTTTTCATTCCGTTGAAAATCTATTTTACGGTATAGATGCTTATGACCTCCCCCTCTATGCCCTGCAGTAATGATTCCTCTGACATTACGACCTTTACCACAACGATGTTGTCCATAGATCAAATTATTTCGTAGATTGGATTTCACTTGACTGTCTACGGCTCCATTGCGTGTGCTCGGGGTAAGCGAGATGATAGATATGTGAAAATGAGGAGCTCATTTAGGCAGAACGGGGTCACTCATCTTATGTGATGAGATGACAGT
Organism: Pontederia paniculata; assembly: GCA_001647135.1. NCBI lineage: Eukaryota > Viridiplantae > Streptophyta > Magnoliopsida > Commelinales > Pontederiaceae > Pontederia > Pontederia paniculata. The sequence goes on from LTAE01006681.1 coordinate 21,178, forward strand.
TCCGCCGAGAGAGTGATGGTTACAGGAGACCAAGTGGTGTCATACATCTTTTTAACTTAAATATTGGATCATACATATCATATTTTTAATTTTACATATGGTTTGCAAGTATTTTTCTACTAAATAAGCTATGTACGATTTGAGCACATGTTTGGCATGTTACAAAAATTTTCGGGATTGAATTTTTGTTCAAATTTATTTTTTGATTTTCATATCTTGTGAACTATCCTTACTAAGTTCTTTATGCACACTCCTCTATTTTGTTCATTTTTATGTTTTCAAGGAGAGGAGAAGGTGATGCTCCTTAAGGAGTGATGATTCACTTGTTGCATGCTCATGGGAGCTAAATGGATAATAAGTAGGATTGTTTGTGTGAGAGAGAACAATATATTTTTATGTCTTGTTCATTTCTTTATTATTAAACATAGACCTTAGATTCTTGATTCATGGACCCTCATGTCCTAATTACTTACGAGGTTGTGTCGGAGTATCGTGAACTCTTATTTGAAGCATTAGCTCATTTATATTTGTTATCTTATTTTTTTATGATGCTATATGAGTTGAGCTTGGCCCTATACTTTTATGTATTCCTCGCTTGATGAAATTTCAGTAAAGGTCATGTTGAAATTTTTGACGATTTTAAGAGTTATTACTTTTCAAATATTGAATAGTGAAGATTGAATTTGAATTAGTAGAAAGTCGTAACACCCTTGTAATGTTCAATGTCTGGGCCGACGAGTTATTATTTATGTATCAAATGCTCAAAAGTTACATATATGCGCTCATATATATCGTTAGTGTACATTAATACAAGTTTGATATTCTTCATTCTTCAATAATATTATTAGGAGATATTGAATTAACATGATCATTTACTTTACATTGGCGACCAGGACTGATCAAATAATTAAGCGCTTTTATGCATGAGTGTACTTGTTAGCCACTAAAAAAATAAGAATATCTTAGGTTTAATATTCCACTTAATCACTTTTAAACTCCCTACATTTCATCCGTATTCATGATGTTTGACGGCTGCAACATGATTGAGCCAAATCTGAAAATCTCACCAAGAAATGTTTTTATAATGATCTAAACATGAAATGCCGGCCAATACATGCATGCTAAAACACTTAGAAAGTGCGCCCACAAACAGGTCAGTGTCACCATCTGACCAGTGACCACCCTGGCAGAGCTACATGAACCCTATGCTTGGATCCTCCAGATTCCTGCAACATGGTAGGATCCACTCCTCTCCATCATCACTAGGATCAACAGTGACCCTCATCTGTTCAACTATCACTTGTGCGTCGTCTTCTCATTGCATTCGATCGATCACAGTAGGGAGAGGGCTCTTCTCTCTTATCTCCTGATGTTTCCTATACCACAAATGCTATGAACATGTCATGTTCTGCAGCCCATATCCTGCAGACCTGTTTAGGGGCGATGTCACTGTAGAGCTTTCAGTCTTCATTTGCCTTCGTTGTCGACAAGGACTGGACATTAGCTATGAAATCAATATTTTCATACATGTTGTCAATGTAGTAAATAGTAAGAAAAAAAAATTGGTAGGTCGATCTCTAGATGTGCATGAAAGCTATATATCCCTATACACTTCCTTGTCCGCACCTTCGTATATACTGTATACACAGTGTACATCATGTACCCACAACACAATATAATTTGAAGCATCATAACGTTCTAATATTAAACTAAAAATAGATCACATGTTAGATAGTAAAACACATGAGTCATACGGACTCATAGAACCTAGATTTTTATAGTATGATACACGCTATATTAAAAGTTCTATATATTTCTTTTTTGCCCAATTACTATAGAGCGCACGATCAAGAATTAATAAATGCTGATTTTTTTAAGAATAACATTTTTTTCATGATCTCAAAAGACATCATTGATTAACAATTAAATCTTGATCTGTTAATGAATTTATATTTTCCTTTATTCTTTAAAATAGAATAGGCGATGAGTTAGTACAACTAGCGATTTCAATGGCTAATAACTAATAACAATTTAATTCATACATGATGATTAGATTTTCATGATTTAATAATCGAATAAAATAAAAGTGTTTGACAAATGTAATATTTAAATTAGTCGATGAACAAAAAATAATTATATATATATATATATATATTAAATAGTTGAATTATTATATGCTTCTAAACTAAAGTAATTCATTTTTATTTTAGTCATTTTAATATTAATGAATATAACAATAAAGTGGAAGTTTATTTTATTGTATCAACCATTTATTAGTAGGTCTGTTATCTTTTAAATAAAAAATTTATAATTAAAAATAAATAAATAAATAAATAAATAACAAAAGTGGTGAAGAATAATTGTATTACATAAATAGTAACTAATGATAAAATAGAATAATGAATACTTAACAGTTTTATGCGTTAATTGATAATTCTACTTCTCCAAATAATGAGTATTAATTATTTATCACTATTATTAATTACATTTTTTAGACAGATTACGAGTGCTTTGACTTCGTCTGCTTCTTAATATACCTTAGAAGCTATTATTAAAATATACCAAAATAACATAAACATGTAGATTATTAGGTATCACATTTAACATAAATAGGATGTTGTAGTGTACACAGGGATGAACGTTTACCTTGTGTCTTGGGGCCATGGCCCCCTAATTTTTTAAATTTTAGTAAATGTTAATACTACCACTATTCATGCCCTCCCAAGTGTTAAAACTTATATAATATAATATAAGGATCCAATGTAGGTGCTCCCTAGTTAAGTAGGGAGCACCATATTACCTACATCATCAATAGTAGGATGTTAAATCTACGGTGAATATTAAATTTTCTCTCTCTTGCTTTTTTTCTCTCTCCTAAATTAAATCACCATAGATTAAAGATCCTACGGTTAAAATTGTAGGTAGCATGGTGCTCCCTACTTAAGTAGGGAGCACCTTCCTTTTTTCATAATATAATATAGTTAACAATAATCATCAAGGGCGGATCTAGGTACTTTCTGGTCTCCGCAAGTGCAGCCATTGGATTTTTATATGTATATGTGTGTTATGAGTATTGATCACAACTTCTTTGGTGCTCGAGTGGTTTGTGCACACATTGATTTTATTAATCACTAGTTAAAGCTACTGATGAAATGACAAATTGACACACAGCTGGAGACATCGGGCGACCGACGAACCCAAAGGCGGACGACCGATGAAACAGCGGACTAGGGCGGACGACCAACAAACCTGCAGACGACCGATGAACCAACGGATCAAAGGCGGACGACCGATTGAACCAGCGGACCAGGGCGGACGACCACCAGCGGATCAGGGCAGACGACCAGCAAACCTGAGGACGACCAATGGATCAAAGACGGGCGACCGAAGGCAAGAAGACCAGCGGACCAGGGCGGACGACCACCAGCGGATCAGGACGGACGACCAGCAAACCTGAGGACGACCGACGGATCAAAGGCGGGCGACCGAAGGCAAGAAGACCAACAATAGTATAAATAGTAGNTTCTTTTTGAACTTAAAGCCAGCAGGATACCCAATTAACTTGTAACCTGTCTTCTTTTCATGACCTTTACTATGACAATGTTCACAAGTTAAATTCCAATTTCTTTTACTCTTAAAATTTTGCCCAGCAGCAGTATATAATGCAGTTGAATCAGTTGCAACTTCAGGATACATTGCAGAAGATATCCCTCTTTGAGATTCTTCTTGTAATAGCATAGAATAAGCCTGATTAACAGAAGGTAATGGATTCATAAGAAGAATTTGACTTCTTGTATGAACATATGTTTCACTAAGACCCATAAGAAACTTATGAAGCTGAAGATCTTGATTAAACTATAAATTCTTTGATTATGCATCACAAGTGCAAATAAACATCTGAACCATAGAAGACATCTCATCCCAAAATACTCTCATCTTGTTAAAATATGCAGCTAACGACATATTTCCTTGATTTGAAGTGTAAATACTCCTCAACAATTGAAAAATCTGAGTGCCATGAGGTTTATCTAACCTTTCTTTCAGATCTTTCCATACCAAAGATGCAGAATCTGAGTATACTATACCACTAACTAAATTTTTGGACACTGAATTCATAATCCATGCCAAAACAATGTTATTGACACGATCCCAAACATCTTTAAGTGATTCGTCAACTGAATTCCGAGAACAAGTATCATCAACCATCCCAAATTTATTCTTTCCTGGCAAAGCAATACGTATGGCCCTACTCCAAACTGCATAATTCTCTAATCCCAGCAACTGAAAAGAGATTAATGGAGTCCCTGGACCATCAGATGGTTGTAAATATAAGGGATGATGCACGTCTATAACAGTCCTATTTTTGTTAATTTCAGATGCAGTAGAAGAACCAGTTTCTTGTGCCATTATAATTTCTGAATTGTATATTTCCAAAAAAGCAATTCACGAAATTTGCACAGATCTGAATACTGAACAATCTATGAAATCCAATGCACAAAATCTGATTCAATCAGAAACTAAAGAAGGGTGTAAAAAGATCAAACTCTCGAAAAACTGCTCCAATATGAAGAACCGCTCCAAGAACCGCTCCAAGAATCGCTCCAAGAACCTCCAAATTCTGAAGAACTGCTCCAATCTGAAGAACTGCTCCAAGAAGTTTGATTATCTGATCGACCTCCCTTCAATCTTTGAAGAGCTGCTCCGAATTCCGAAGAACTGCTTCAATCTTTGAAGTGATTTTGATCGCCCGCTTTGATACAATGTAAAAATATCAACACCCTTCATAGAGATCAAAGATGGATTGTATTGTAGAATAAAATGTTTTCGTTTCAATCAGTTTAGATAATTACATCTCCTACTATTTATACTATTATTGGTCTTCGGTATGTTGGTCGCCCGCCCTTTTATCCGTCGGTCGTCCTCAGGAATGCTGGTCGTCCGCCCTTTGATCCGTCGGTCGTCCGCCTTGATCCTCTGGTGATTGTTCGCCCTGGTCATCGGTCATCCGCCTGTTGGTTCATCGATCGTCCGTGGGTTTGCTTCGGTCATTCGCCTGTTGGTTCATCGGTCGTCCGCAGGTTTGCTTCAGTCGTCCGCATGTTTGCTGATCATCCGCCCTATTCCACTGCTGGTCGTCCACAGGTTTGCTGGTCGTCCGCCCTAGTCCATCGGTCATCCGATGTCTAGTCCATCGGTCGTCCGATGTCTCAACTGTGTGTCAACTTGCACTTCATCAGAATCAATCCTAATTCTTATTGATTCACTCAAACAACAGCAAAAAAAATAATTATTTTTAGGAACTAAATTCACCGTCATAACTTGATAATTCTAAATTTCAACTTTTAAGTTGGTTCCAACATGTGGTTGGAATCAATATTTTTTCTTTTTTTATGATGATCTAACATTTTAAAAAATATTTATTACTTTAATAATATATTAATAAATTATCCATTTAGTTTAAAAAAACTATATTAAACTGAACAATACTAATAATTTATAATATTATGCTTGTAAATAATAATAATGATGTAAACAATAATATTATAATATTTATTTAATTAAAATTTAATTTATCAATAAATTTTTGAGAGAGAAGTATATCAGTAATTAAAATAAATGGAAATCTTAAATAATGTATGTTTCATTAAGCTAAAAAATATTAATTTTTTTAGCTTTCCTCTTTAGCTTTCATTTTTTATTTTTACGTCTTTTTCCTTTTTCTTTCCTTTTATTATACTTTTACATTATCTTAATTTTTTAATTAGTTCATCCTTCTAATTAAGTCACTTAATAAAATATTATTACACTAATTTATATTATTATATTTAATTAAGATATTATTTATCATTAACTTTTCTTTTTTATATTTTTTTTTACGTCGTTCCTTTTTAAATTTTAAATATTTATATTATCTTAATTATTTTTTGGTATTAATTTGTTTGTTAGTTCATCCTTAATCAAACTATAAAAAGTTCTGTTTAATACATTATATATTACATTAAATTGTATTTTATTATTTAAATGAGTAAATAATAATAATAATAATAATAATAATAATAATAATAATAATAATAATAATAATAATAATAATAATAATAATAATAATAATAATAATAATAATAATATATTATAATAATAATAATAATAATTATTATTATTATTNAATAATAATAATAATAATAATAATAATAATAATAATAATAATAATAATAATAATAATAATAATAATAATAATAATAATAATAATATATTATAATAATAATAATAATAATTATTATTATTATTATTATTATTAGTAGTAGTAGTATTTTAAAGCAAGTTTATATTATTAATTACTTTAGTAATCATATAAAATAAATAATAATCAATTATCATAGTATATATTTAATTTAGTAACTTTATTTTTTTAAAAAAGTAAAATTATTTTTTAGTTCTAGAAAGTTCATCTAAATATCCATCGAACTAAAATATCTAATTAACTTTTAATTCTTCATTATTACACATTTTTATCTAGACACCTAATCAAAATTTATCTGTCTAACCTATTTTTTGAGGACTAACAAGAACATAAGTTTTTGCATTCAAAGGCCAATCTAAAAAGTATCAATAATTTATTTTCCAATGTTATTAAAACCGAAAGTGATTAATTCGGCTGACTCAATCACAAATGGGTGTCTAGTCCAGTTCGATTTGAGTGTGAACTAAATGGTCATTGGACTGCTTCGAATTGGAAAAGGAATTGATGAACCAACTAATAGTCAGAAGTCAGTTTGAGATCAATTTTAAAGAAAACAACCTAAAGAAGAAAATTGTTGTAAAATGGAAGGAAAAAGTTTAAAAAAAGGAAACTACTTGAATGGAGAAGACAAAAACAAAATGAGAAATAGCAAATCTATTTGGAAGGAGAAGATATGAAAATAATAGAGGAAATAGGTGAAAATAAAAAACCTAAACTAATAGGAATAATAATGATTTTAATTAAAATAATTAATATAGTATTATTTAAATATGAACAAATATTGTAAGAAATGGGCGGAAACTTTTCTTAAAAAGATAAAAGCAGAAACAATAGATAAAGCTGAAAATGGAAAACAATCAAGTAAATATAGGAAGATAATTATTAGGCGAAAAGATAATTAAGAGAACTAAAAAATTAAGTATGTTGGGTAGACTTGCATAATTTTATTTATATATTTTTATGATATATAATGCGTGTGGTTTTCCCTTGTGATATGTGCAAATGATACCCTTATGTGATGTGTATGTAGATACATGTTATTCTTTGTTTTACATGACATGTACACACACATACACACACATATATATATATATATATATATATATAATATATATATATATAGTGTGTGTGTAAAAAAAGTGTATGGAAAAGAGTATTATTAACTTGATTAGAAAAATATTTGGATAACTATTTAATTTTGATTCTTATCCATTTTTCTAATCTCAATCATAATCATATCTTATCTATTTTTTTTTATTTTATCCTTTTATTATTCCTTTCAAAATCCTAGGCGTTACAATTGGGATGTCGTATTTATAATGTAATCTCAGCCTTAGAGGTCTCTTATCCAATGTTTAGAGTTTAGGGATGTTAATAGGTCGGGTTTCACCTGATCCGAACTCAAATCCGATCCAATCCGATTGATTTTGTTCGGGTTTGGTTGGGTCGGATTGATGACAAAATCCAACCCGACCTTCATTGGATCGGGTTGGATCGGGTCGGATCACCGGTTTATCCGATTAAATTTTTACATATATTTTAAATTATTTTTTTTATAATACTTAACGTCAATATATTTTAAAAAATAAAGAAACATATTTTTTTCAAATTTTTATAATGATTTAAATGATATAAGGTATAAATTTGTAATATACTCTAATTTTAAAGTAATATAAAATTCTTATTAAGAATAAATTGGTTTAAATTTAATAAAACATATATAAAAGTTCGGGTCATCGACTTGAGTCGAGTTCGAAAAATTGAAATCCGTACCCGATCCGTTGGTGATCGGGTTACGGTCGGATCGGTTCGGGTTCGACCCAACCAACGATCCGATTCGACCCAATTGAGATTGGGTCGGTTCGAATCGTCGGGTTCATCGGATCGATCCGACCCGGTGAACACTCTTATTAGAGTTTGCTTGATGAGCAGGTCATAAATATCAGCATTAGATCTTCATAACCACCTTTTCTATAAGAGAACACGGTGAGCATCAGATGTCAATATGGTCCATTTTCTTAGTCGGTTTGAATTTGAATTCGATTTTCCTTTTAGGCTAAACACAATGGAGGAACACAATCCGTGTCTAACCCAACATGACTCGTGTTTGATGTGTTGATTCTTCACTTTACACATGATTACCCAATCTTTGATCTGGTGCAACATGCCATTCCATTATGCCAAGTACGATATCTTGAGAATAAAATAGATAATTCTTATGTAGTTTGTTTACTAAGATGAAAAAAAAACATACCATATAATGTAGTGTTTAAATGATCAAAATTATGAAAATGACCCAAATTATATGTGTGCAACATATATATATTTGTATATTTTTCTCATTAGATAACCTAAGAAAACATATTGTTGGGAATGAGAGTCAAATTTGTGATCATTAAATTATCAAAGAAATAGATAAAAAAACACACAGTAAGTTACAATTGGGAGGCTTTTTTTATAAGTGGAATAATTATGTATGACCTGAGCAAATATATAGTCGAGTAAGAGACGAATATGCAAGATGAGTGAGATCAATCTCAGAAACATTGCAGATTATACCCTTAGCTGCTCCATTTATCTTTTGCATGTGAGGAAATGAGAGGTGATGTAATATCCTTAGCTATGAATATAAGAACTATGGCAAATAAATTCATCATTGTTGTTTGATTGTAAAGCATGAAGTTTGCAATTAAAACAATGTTGAACAAATACGTTGAAATGATTAAAAAGAAGAGCTCATCAAACATTGTTCTTATTATAAATAATCATGAAAATTTTGAATAATCATCGACTACCAGTGCTACATAATGAATAAGTTCATTAGTGGATGGAACGGGTATAAACCAAAAAGAGGTTGATCCACTTCATTCGCCAAGTGAATGATCATGGAGACTGGTCTAGATGTGTGTTACGTTAGTGAATATGGCGGGTGGAATCTGTTTTAGTCTGGCTTTGACAGTCGTCACAGCCACAAAGGTTGGTTGAGAAGAAGGGTGGGACGACGGAGAGTGAGACACAAGGTGCAACAATAAGAAAGTTTTAAAATTTACGAAAAACTCAATAGCACAACTTTTAAACCACAGGCATACGACTATCTATTTTTAGTACTTATAGGTGTCGGTCTATGGATTGGGTGCTAAGGGTACTAACTTAAGGAGATCATTTAGACTAAACAATAATTAGTTGTTTTTTTTTTGTGTCACTTAACTAAACTAATAAACTAAAAAAATTCAAGTTTGAGGAAACAATATAAGATGAGGCTTCAAAACAAAGATCAACCTTAGGTGCAATATATGCTATCATATGCATTAAAGTGCAATGAATCAAGTCCAATGATAAACTCAATTTCTTAGGCTACTCCGCTTTCACCAAGTTGTCTATGAAAATTTCAAAATCAAATTCAAGATCAATCTATTCTAGGAAATAATCAACCATTTCTATCTGCATTCGCTAAAGGAAATTTTAAACCATAGATCTTAACAAGGAATTCCCCACAAGTTAATTTAGGTTCCTCTCAAAATAAATGGATATAAACTCAATCGAAGAAGTGATCAACCATTTCTTGCCACATTGATCAAAGAAAATTTTTAAATCATCACTACTATCGTGGAACTTCCCATAGGTTAAATTGAGGTTCTCTTGATTAACTTACAAAACTATCACAACTATCATTTTAGCCGATGACTTCACGTCAGTTGTGATAGGAATTTTTAGACCACGACCAACGGTAATCTCTTTTGACACTACACAAGGAAGGAAAGTTTTACATTATAGAATGAGGAGAAAATGACAATTCTGGCTACAAGCAAATTGCCAATTTCTGCAAGTAATGGATTCCTCAGGGCGTCTCAAGTCTTCATGACCCATGACGATTTGTCATGGCCCATAACTCGTGTGCAGGTCAGATGTGCTTCAAGGTAATTCCCCATACTTAAGGCATGTGACGATCTTCACGGCCCTAACAACTGTGTTGTGTTGTGGTCACCTCTCTAAACGTCGTGATGCATGGTCACGCCTCGTGACTTGCTGCATAACAGCCTGTGATATAATGTAACGACTCGTGATGATTTGGTGGTTCTATCTTGGAGCCACTATAAGAGTCATTGTATCAATGTTGTGGTCATAACCACCGTCTTTACGACCCGTAATGATCCATCGGGCCCATAATAAACGAGATGGTGGTTTTGCGCATTTGATAGAACGCGCGACTGGACTGTTGCAACTGATATCACGACCCGCAATATCTATCATGGCCCGTGATGGCTGCTAAATGTTGTAAAATATTCTCATTGTAGGATCTGGATGAC
>LTAE01006682.1:0-22306 GCA_001647135.1 Pontederia paniculata
ATGAAGTTTTATTGGTCCCCTCATTAAAGAGGAAAGAGAAAAGATAGATGAAAAAAGAATGAGAAAAATTATGAAAGAGTCCCAAGTGAAAAGTCAAATAAATACATAACAATGTAATATTAATTAAGGGTGTCTTTGGTGAAAAGTAAAATAAATATATAACAATATTAAGAGTTATAAACGAAGATATATAATAAAGTGCATAAATGGCTTTGATTCAAATTATCCAAATAGAACGTGATTTAGTTTAGCTCATCAATCATAATATTTTTTTGTTCAAATATAATTAATAATAATCCATCATATTTCACTACCCCACATCATACTACACTATTTTATCTCACCCCTTCATTAGTTGAATCCCAAATAAAACCTTAGAATTCATTGAAAATTTATGGCAATCTTACCAAACCGTCACAATTTGCAGCGATTTTACAACCCTAACAAATTGCCGCAATGTGAAGCAGAATTTCAGCGGCCAAATTATTTCTTCACAAATTGTGAGAGATTTTTATCCATCCCAATTTAAATTATATCGGTGTAATTTTTCGCTGCAAATTATCACGAATATATTTTTTTCTCAAATTTCGATGTAAACTGAGAGAGATATTAGATCATCTCAAAGTTGTGCCGCTTTTTCTTGTACCGGAAGTTGTTGCGATTGATTGACGATGGTGAGATCTATAAAAGATGTTATTAGTGAAATTAAGCCTATTAAATATATTTTTAAAGATGTTGATCTTGAGAATCTTGGATTCAAAATGAAGCTTGATTGATGATGGTGAGATTTATAAAAGATGTTGTAAGTATAGTGAAATTAAGCCTATTAAATAACTGTTAGAAATGTTGATCTTCAGAATCTTGGGTTAAAAATGAAGTTTTATTGGTCCCCTCATTAAAGAGGAAAGAGAAAAGATAGATGAAAAAAGAATGAGAAAAATTATGAAAGAGTCCCAAGTGAAAAGTCAAATAAATACATAACAATGTAATATTAATTAAGGGTGTCTTTGGTGAAAAGTAAAATAAATATATAACAATATTAAGAGTTATAAACGAAGATATATAATAAAGTGCATAAATGGCTTTGATTCAAATTATCCAAATAGAACGTGATTTAGTTTAGCTCATCAATCATAATATTTTTTTGTTCAAATATAATTAATAATAATCCATCATATTTCACTACCCCACATCATACTACACTATTTTATCTCACCCCTTCATTAGTTGAATCCCAAATAAAACCTTAGAATTCATTGAAAATTTATGGCAATCTTACCAAACCGTCACAATTTGCAGCGATTTTACAACCCTAACAAATTGCCGCAATGTGAAGCAGAATTTCAGCGGCCAAATTATTTCTTCACAAATTGTGAGAGATTTTTATCCATCCCAATTTAAATTATATCGGTGTAATTTTTCGCTGCAAATTATCACGAATATATTTTTTTCTCAAATTTCGATGTAAACTGAGAGAGATATTAGATCATCTCAAAGTTGTGCCGCTTTTTCTTGTACCGGAAGTTGTTGCGATTGATTGACGATGGTGAGATCTATAAAAGATGTTATTAGTGAAATTAAGCCTATTAAATATATTTTTAAAGATGTTGATCTTGAGAATCTTGGATTCAAAATGAAGCTTGATTGATGATGGTGAGATTTATAAAAGATGTTGTAAGTATAGTGAAATTAAGCCTAGTAAACAAATTGTTAAAGATGTTGATATTGAGAATCTTGGGAAGTTTTATTGATCCCCTCATTAACTCTAACTATATTTTTTTTCTCATGGCTCGGTTCAAAATTGCCATGCAAAAAGGCCGTTTGTTTCATTTTAATGATTTGCAAATATCTAATTTGTTTTACATTACTGATTTGAAAATTGAAATAGTTTCATATATTGAAAGAGAAAATATAAAAGCAGTAACATCATAACAAGCAAGTGAACAAAGGGGTAGACATGTCAAACGAATGCTTGATTACTTGAAATGAATCCACTGCATGCGTTACCATTTCCATTTGGTACCACGAATTAATGCTACTGCTATTGACAAAATATCCCCAAGAGAAAGAGAACACGAAGAACTAAAAACCTTCTAGTTAGAACGGAACTGTTATGCATGCATGCATGGATGCATCAAGATCGGTCAAGAGGGCCTTGAAAGTTGCTGGTAGAGATCCATATAAGTGAGGTAAACCAGTCGATCCTTTGCTCCCGTTCTGTGGTTCTTGGTGTGCTTGCAGAAGTACTTGAGATGCCTGAGACCGCAGAAGCCAATACCTTGCATGAGGAACAAGAACAGCCAGTTGATCGCTCTCTTCTTCGGAGAGATCACCGGCGTCACCACGTGGCTCTTCTTGCACGACCTGCAATCCCGCTGCACCGGCTTCATCCACTCCTCGGGCGCACGGTCGTGCATGTACTCGCTCCGCTCGGCGATGAACCGTCTTACCTCCGCGAACTTGCTCCGCAGATCGCAGAAGATGGATGACCGCGCTTTGCACTCCGTGCACTCCAACTCGCCGCTGATGGACGTCATCCCCTGGGACAGGAGATGTCTCAGGCTGTGGACCGTGGCGCGACGATCCGTCGCCCAGGGAAACGGAGGGTGCTTCAGATTGTCGTACTTCTTCTCACCTTTGGGCGTCGGCTCGGGTCTGAGCCTCCCGGCGGACACCGATTGGACGGCCAATGGCGCCGAGCGTACCGCTGGTGAAGGAGTAGTGGCGTGAACGTAGAGCGCACGAGGCGCGACGGGAATGCTCGCTGTTTCTTGAGTCCGCCAATATTGGGCGAAGGTTTCGTTTAGCTGAAACGGATGCGGGAGGCCCGGGAACTCCTCCACAGGCACCAGTGCGCCGGCGGCGTCGAGTATACTCTTGTCGTCGTAGGCCAACGAAGAAAGAGAGAGTTTCAAATCCACCTCGTCGGACGTGTCGGCGACGTGGCTCTCGCCGGCGCAGGACCTTGTCTTTGTCTCTTCACCCACAGGAAGCGTGACGGCAGTGTTCATCACTGTTTCTTGGATCGGCCGATGGGCGAGGGCTTCGTTTCGACGAAGGGGTTGCCAAAGAGAGAGGGCCGTAAACTCCTCCGGAGGTGCGCCGACGCGGTTGTGATCGCCATGGGTCGCCAGAAGAGGAAGAGTGATTCCCAGATCCTTGTGGACGAACGTGTAAGGGTCGTCGCGGGACTTTCTCTTCCTTGAGATTGTCTCTTCAGTATTGCAGAGACTTTCCCGTGAGGGCCGAAAGAGCAACGATAAAGAGAGGTCAATAGGAGCTTCCTCGCCGGAGATGTCGCCGCCGACGTAGTTCTCATCGCCGCTGGCACATGTGATCTTGGAGATCGTCGTATCTTTTTCTCCTTCCATCTCCTCCAAAAGAGAGTAATAAATGTCTCTCTGAAAAAAAGAAAGAGATTTATTATATGGCAGAACTTGTCAAATTTGAGCCATGGAATTCCAAAATTCAAATGTCTTTATTTTATCTATGCATGGCTTCAAATTTAGTTTTGCCTATTTTATCTTTGTGTATGCCAATCATATATCTTATTTAACAATACTTTTCATCTTAAGTTAACACTAAAAAAGAGCACCTAACCACCTATGAAGTTTGTTAATCTTTCCCTTACGGTTATATATTTTCCTATAAGATTATTATTTAATTATTTACATATTAAAAAAACCTTTTAAATTCTTTCTCAATAGAATAAAGCCTAGACATTATTTGTTTTTTATAAAACCATCAATATGTGTCAAACATGAATTATTCAGTAAATTTCATTGATTGTTAAATAATTTGAGAATTCTAAAAAAGAGCACCTAACCACCTATGAAGTTTGTTAATCTTTCCCTTACGGTTATATATTTTCCTATAAGATTATTATTTAATTATTTACATATTAAAAAACCTTTTAAAATATTTCTCAATAGAATAAAGCCTAGACATTATTTGTTTTTTTATAAAACCATCAATATGTGTCAAACATGAATTATTCAGTAAATTTCATTGATTGTTAAATAATTTGAGAATGGAAATAAGAAATAAATATCTATAACATATTTGAATAATTTATAAAATTACTTACAAGACACAAAAGCTATCATCAATTAAGATTTAGAAGCCCTTGTGCTTCAAGCATATAATTCATGGCCTTGCACAAAACAAATTGTGCCTCTAATGTTTAAAAATTGTATGCAATAATCAAATATTTATTAAGCATGCTCTTTTCACACTTATAAGTTGAAATGTAACATCAAATCAAAATATAGTTTAAAAAGAATAATTTGGAGTGAAGAGTGAAATAATTAACTAAAGTGAAGGGGGTGGGGAGAGCGAAAAAGTGAAATAATTAAGGTACTCGCACACCAAAAGTTGGAGAGAGTACAAAGAGATGTTAGGCAAAGTGAACAAAACTAGAAGCAAGCAAAAATATCCAAAATGAATTTAAAAAATTGGCAATGATATTTTTTTGAGGTCATACACATGTGTTTTGTTATCTTCCAATAAGCTTATTTTATTTATATTGTTGAAATCTAGGATCCCGATATTATTTTGATGATCACAATTTTGTGAGAAAACTTAGTCTTGAACTAATGAATTTGTTGAGCTGATTTTTGAAACAGGATATTCATGTTCAGAGTATGATAGGTCGACCAAAGTTAAAGAACTGGCGACCTATGCACATAGAAGTCATGTTAGAAGAACACTATGTGTGCGGTGGTCGTCCTAAGCAGATGAAGTGGTCGACCAATATTGAAGGGGAATGCATGTGAAGATGAGTAGGTTGAAGGGTCGACCAGAGATATAGAGTGGACGACCACAGATGGGCTGAACAAGAGAGGTCACCGATGACGAATAGTGGGCGACCGAGGGTATAACACTTATAACCTAGAGGATGGAAAACGGGTGGTCCAAGGACAAGTGGATGCCCACTAAAGACTTAGTTGTAGAAGCGTCTTGGCTAAGCAGAGGAAATATCGTCCGAAGTTGAAGAGCGAACGACCGAAGATCTGAGGATGAAGGCAATGGATGTCCAAAGGGCTCAGTGTGGAGACAGTTGACGACCAGAATATTGCCAAGGCTGTGGTGGACGTCCGAAGGCAGATGACAAACAGCAGATTGGCCGACTGTAGATGAAGTGCGAACGACCGATGGACATCAGGTGAAGACAAAGGACGTCTGGGGTCTTGGTGAGAAGACAAGCGGGCGTCCATGAAATAAGAAATAAATATCTACAACATATGTGAATAATTTATAAAATTACTTATAAAACACAAAAGCTATCATCAATTAAGATTTAGAAGTTCCTCGTGCTTCAAGCATATAATTCATGGCGTTGCACAAAACAAATTGTGCCTCCAATGTTTAAAATTTTATGCAATAATCAAATATTTATTAAGCATGTTCTTTTCACACTTATAATTTGAAATGTAACATCAAAACTGAGTTTAAAAAGAATAATTTGAAGTGAAGAGTGAAATAATTAATTAAAATGAAGGGGGTGGGGAGAGTGAAAAAGTGAAATAATTATGTTACTCGCACACCAAAAGTTGGAGAGAGTATAAAGAGAGGTTAGGCAAAGTGAACAAAACTAGAAGCAGGGCAAAAATATCCAAAATGAATTTAAAAGATTGGCAATGATATTTTTTTGGGATCATACACATTTATTTTGTTATCTTCCAATAAGCTTACTTTTTTATATTTATTTTTAAGTCCAATGGTGATGTGATTTATACTATGTCTCATTTTTTTATCATGGGATTTGAGTAAATCATATGAATAATCAATTTTCATAATCTGATATGATTTAATCTGGATCATCAATTCAAATATCAATGGTTCAAATCATTTAACAACATGGACTAAACTACACCTCCATTTTTTTCCTTATTTTTTTATTATACAAGGAGGCTCATAGAACTATTAGATAAATTAAAAATAAATAATATGTAAGTATGAGAATTAAACTTGAAACTATTTTATTAATTAATCGAAGGAGTGTCATGCAATGCTAATAAGATTACTAGATCTTCATTCAATTTGTTATCTATCAACTGGTTTAGATATGAATATTTTCGCTTAGAGTGCTCAATTCTCTACCGAATAAATTAACCATCACAATGACCATATCTTAACTAGTCTTTGTTAAAACAAATAATTAGTATTCCCTTAAAACATATCTTGGATGGAACTTAATTTGGACGCTATATAAATTATTTCTTGCGATAAAATCTGTTTAAATTAGTGGCATTTGTGAGTCGGATAAACTAGCATAAGTATTTTTGTAGTTTTAATATAAGAATCTTAGTTGGATATTTTTACTTGTAGGCGACCTACTAAATTCTTATTATCTTTCGTTGTATTAGTTTAATATTATTTGTATATTGTATTATTAGAAAACTTTATAAAAAATGTTAATTATTATCGAAGAGTTATATGATGAGAAAGATATTGTTAGACACTTGATAATTTATGGGACTCCATAATAAAATGATATTGTATAAATGAGACATTGAACCCTACTCAATATGGATTCCATGATGGCACGAGCAATTTTTTTATATCTTATTGAGGTGATTTATCATTGACCGCAGTCTATATCTTGAATCATGTCACATCGAAATCAGTAGATTCCACTCCTTATTAACTTTGGATAGGTCGAAATTTAGAAGTTGGTTATTCGCGACTTTGAAAGCTTTTGGTGCAACCTATGTTTTAAATAATTTTCATAAATATGAAAAATTGAGTTCTAGGAGGAAAAACTATATTTTCGTAAAATGTTCTAAGACCTCTAAGGGATATGTATTCATAAGAGAAAATGATGGTGGAACTATAGCTAAGATAGAAAGTAAATGTGCTATATTTTTAGAATATGATATTCCTAGGCAAGTTGAAATATATAAGGATCTTCACTTAGAAGAAGAACAAGATCCTTTGTTGTTACTCTTAATAGATCAATTTACTAAAAAGTATATTTTCTCACCTCAAGATTTTAAACTGAGTGGAAGTGAGCAATTACCATCAGAATGTTTAACACAAAAAATTAATAGACAACATATCTCATGTCATCGTTATGAGATTGAGGAAGAAGATTTTATAGTTGGTCGTGATGATAATATAAGTTGAAAACAATAGAGGGGCTCTCTTGTGTCCTATCCAAAAAGAATTGACGAAAGCTACGATAGAAGAATGAAAATCAAGTTTGAGATTTAGTTGATTCTCCATCGACTAATTGAAAACAAATGAGTTGTCAAAGTCAAACATGATATAGATAGATTCATAGAAAAATACAAAATTCGTCTTGTGGCAAAATGCTACACTAAAAAAGGAGGATATAGATTATGACAAAACTTCCACACTAGTTGCGAGATTTTCTTTGATTCATTTAATCTTTGCTATTAACACACACATAAATTTAAAATTACATCAAATGAATATGGAAAAAATAGCTAACTAGATAACTAAATGAAAAAATGTCCTAAGGGCTTCATTATAAAAGGAGAAGAGTACAAAGTGTGTAGGTTGCATCGATCCATATATGGACTAAAACAATCATATATACAGTTGTACTTAGAAGTTCCATCAGTTCATAATTTCTTTTTTTTTAATGATTGATGAGGATCATTGTGTTTATATCAACAACTCGAAAGATAAGTTTGTTTTTCTTATTCTCTTAGTTGGGAATGACAAGGATTACTCAATAACCATTAATAAATATTTGTCCTACACTTTTGAGATGAAAGACATGAGTGAAGCAACACACATACTTGTAGTAAAAATCCAATGATACCATTTAAAAATATTTTGACCCTTTCTTAGAAAAGTTTTATTAAAACAATACTTGAACATTTTCATATGGATGAATGCAAACTCATAGATGCTTCTTTGGTGAAACAAGTAGCTTTGAGTTTTAACATGTGTCCAAAGACCTTGGAGGAAAAGAAAGATATGTCAATTATTCCTTATGCTAGTGCAGTTGGAAGTCTGGTGGTTGGTGTACACAATGTTGTATATTCAATTCGGTATTTGTCATTTTGTTGCCTTGATTAATCGATATCAGTCAAACCTATGATGTCAATATTAGAAAGATGTCAAGAGAATCTTCAAATACTCAAAAAGCACAATTGACTTTACACTATATTATTAAGGAGGCAGTATGAAACTAGTTGGATATACGAATTCTGATTGGACCAGTAATGTTGATGAAAGCAAGCCCACCTCTGATTATGTTTTCTTATTTAGCAATCGATGTTGTTACATGAGGCAACAAGAAGCAAGATTGCATGACATTATTAATAATGAAAGTAAAATTTGTGGCATGTACTGACGTTACAAAAGAAGACCTTCGATTTAGCAAATTTCTTCAACATTTGATAGTTTCTGAAATAAAAAGATAGATGTTATCATGTATTGTGATAATCAAGTGGTTATTGCATATGTTAAAGACAAGAAATAAGTATCACTACAAATGGAAGAATATCGACACCAAGTAGAAATTGAATGACACTAATATATTAAAAAATGAACATAGTTGAATATGTGACTAAATATTAGAATGTGGTTGATTAGTTTATGAAGCCTATTTCTAAAAATGTATTAGTTATACATGTAAAAGCTATCGGGCTACATAAATCGTGATTGTACTTAAACATTCTATGAATGAAAGTATTTCATTTCAAGTTATTTAAATGAGTTGTTATACATAAGTAGAGTTTGTCAATCATGCTTGAAATTATCAAGTCACATAAAATAATTGTCTTTGATGCGTAAGATATAGTGAGCAAGGCTGAAATGGTCTAAATCGAGAAATGATATAAAATCACACTGATATATTTAGAAAGAGATAGAAATAAGTTTATAAGCAACTTAGTATTGCTTGATAATTAAGGGAAGTCATATACGAGACCTCCTTTAACATGTTAAAATTAAGCAACTAGTAGGAAGACTCAAATGATGTGCCAAAGATAAACAATTGAACTCAAGTCTATGCGTTGTTATTGAGTAAAGATGTACACTTCTTTAAGTGGAAGTCTCCACATGCGGTAGTTGAAGGAGATGCCAAGTATGCTTAATCGCTTCTAAGATTGACAAATAATTTGTAGTTTTCGCTACAATGTGAGTTTTAAGGTCTAAACAAGAAACCCTTGACTATGTTTTATGGAAATAGATTAAACTTAAACGATGTACTCAAAGGAGAAAAGTGAATGTATGTAGTTTGTCGACACACGTCTAGGAAAACAACTAGCTCAGAACTAAAAATTCGAAGGCCAAGAGGAAGATTCATTGGTATTGCATAAAATTAAATAAGAGGGCGATGGAAAGATTCACTAATGCTGTATAAAATTTTATTATGATATTTTCGATATTCATGATGTTTTTGCTTATGAAATTTGAGAACCTCAAAGTTAGATATGAGATATTTAAACTTATACATCTAGAGCATAATAAAATATATGATTGTTTAAATAATTGCATTTTTCATTAATAAAGTGTTAGCTCACAAGTTGATTGAGAAATTATACATCCTTATCAAGTCATAAATATTAGCTCTCATGTCGATAGAGAAAATTATGAATTCCTAGTAAGTCATACTTCATAGTATTAATTCTCAATATGGTTGAAATAGCATGTCATAGTTTCTTCATTATGGATGTGCCTGTGAGTCGCACGATTCGTTTACTATATGCGTATATTTACATATTAAGATATGACAAAAACCTTTGTAATGTGTGAGTGAAAGATTCCATGGTGCATCGCTCAACTTTTGGAAGTTTCAAAAATTATAATAACACATATATGAGGTTTTGATCATTTGTAATGATCCGGATAATCATAAAACGAGTTTGAGAGGCAGTCAAAATTTAACTTTTAATTTCTTGCAAAGTATTTACAATACTAATTCATTATCCTATAGAATCTAATAGGGAAGTTCACGGATCGGGTTGAACCCAATCCGAACCCAAACTCGAACCGACCCGACCAATTTTGGTCTGGTCGTGCCATTTTTGGCATCCCGACTCGATCCAACTCGACCCTTCCAAAGTCTGATTGAATAGGGTCGGGCCGTCAGGTCACTCGACCAATTTTTTTAAATTTTTTTTTCATCTTTTTGTTCATTTTTATTTAATTTTTTAGTATTTAGTATGAATCATTATATTTATTATTCATTTTAAACACATAAAATAAGTTTTTTTAATATTTTATTATGATATACTTTTAAATTTTATATTAAGTTTAACCTTTAAATTAAATTAAAACTAATTTAATTTTAAAAAAAAGTTAAAAAATTGGGCCATTGGGTTCGATCAAGTTTACTCGGGTTGAAAATTTTCAATCCCTATCCGACTAAAGAATCGAATCGATCCAATTCAATTTAAATTAATTTGAGTGATCAAATTTACCAGGTCGACTCGACCCAATGGACACTCTTACAATCTAATAAAATTAATTGGAGGTTCACCTTATAGTCTTCTGCAAGCAGTTCTCGTGTGGTGCTGCCAATCAAACTCACGAGCCATCCGGTTGCACCCTTCTAGGAACTAAGATGATTTCAAAATTTATTTATGTGGCGCGCGTGCGCTCTCTCTCTCTTCGACTTCTTTTTTCTTACCTAATTATTAATTTAAATTTAAAATAATAATAAATAAGCCTTACATTTTTATTTTATACTAACTCAATAATATAATTATAACACTACCAATTGTCTCACGATTTTGACATGGTAAACTATTTCAATTTAACTATGTCTGACATGTTTCATAAGATTAATATTTTATTAACATTTAATATTATATTATATTAATTTTAATTTTAACTAACATTTTTTATCTTTATTATAACAATACTTTTATCTAAAGACTTATTAAAACGTAACTATCAAATCAATTTTTTAATTAATTAATTTAAATATATAATAAAAAATAAAAAATCAGTTATTTACCAAAAACTTCGTGATCTATTTATCAAATGCACCCTTAATATTTGCATATGAAATTTCATATCAGGGAATAAAATGGATAACCAGAACTAATTCTCTTTGTTCTTACTTATAATTTAAATTAACTTTCCGAAATATAAAAAATGGATCATTGAAAAAAACATATTAAAAAATGGCCGAGAGACGACTCACAGCTTCTGCCTTCTTCCACACTGCACGCCCCAAAACCAAATGGACGCTGCATAAACCAAATCGAAAGCAAAAACGAAGGGCACGAAGAAGTAAAGGCCACGTGCGGGATGGACGCCAACGCCGGTTCTGAACCGGCTGCCTCGGCGGTCTCCGCGGCGGCTCCGCCCATTCCGGTGGCCGAAACCCTAGTCGAAGGACCTCGGCGACGAGCCGGCGGCAACAAGAGGAAAAACTCAGCGGCTACCTCCTCCTCCGCTCTCCCTCCGAAGAGACAAGCCAAGGAGCGCAGCTATCCTCTCCACCTCCTCTTCCCCGCCCACAATGGCCCCATCACTCGAGCCCGGCAGTCTCCCAACAAGCAGGCGGCGGCCTCCTCCTCCGCCGTCCCGCATAAGCTATTGGACCAAGCGGCGACGACGGCCTGGTCCAGGGACGCATCTGTTGTTGGAGATCCGATGAAGGTCGAGGAAGGGGATGCAGCAGTGGCTGAGGAACCCCTCGTGGATGCGGAGTTCGAGGTCGTTCGATCTCGCAGTGCCGGCATACATGCTGTGCCCACTCCCGCCGGTGAGGATTTCGGCCTAAATTTGATTCTTTAGATTCTATGATTTTGAATTTACTGCTACTTCTTAGAAACATGATTTGTTCCTATGATGTTCGCCATATGTTGTCCAGGGGAACTATACGGTTTCTTGATAATCCAACAACGCTAGGGTTTTAGGTGCAGAATGCTATTTCTACTTTATACATTGAAACTGTTGAGAACCCTTATTTGATTTATAGTCTAAAACTTAGTGGTATCATAGTTTGAATATGCGCAACAATTGTCTATGTCAGCAAATTCAATGAATTTGATCAAATACGGATCACAAAATGCTCACTACCTTTTGTCATTTGTAGGTTGGTTTTCATGGAAAACTATCCATTCTGTTGAGAAGCATATGTTGCCTTCATTCTTTAGTGGGAAGTCTGACAAACGGACACCTGAGGTGTACATGGAAATTCGGAACTCAATTATCAGGAAATTTCATGCTGATCCACAGAAGCCAGTGGAAGTCAAAGATTTTGAGGATTTATCTGTTGGTGATATGGAACTACGACAAGAAATAGTGGAATTTCTTGACCACTGGGGTCTGATAAATTTCCATCCTTTCCCCCCTTCCAATTCCCATCATAATGAGCTTGATGCTAATGCTGGAACCAAAACCTCCTCTTTGGTTGACAAGTTGTATCAGTTTGAAAGCATTCATCCATTGCCTCACATTACCTCTAAGAAAGATGATCCCTTGTTAGTACCAAGCATAACAGCTTCTTTTCTACCAGAGTCTTCCCTGATTGATGAGTTGGTGAAACCAGTTGGTCCTTCTGTAGAGTACCACTGCAACTCTTGCTCGGGTGATTGCTCAAGAAAACGTTACCACTGCCAGAAGCAGGTCAGAGTTTTTAAGGATGTCATCATTATGGACTGTGAACAATTTCTCATTATCAGTCTAATATTATTTAAATTAAATGTTCAGCATATTGGTTGCACATTAAAAGCATTGCTACTGTATCTATGTTCACATATATACACCATATTTCTTCTTTCACTCGTATTGTCATCTCATTTCCGCTTTCAGTGGCATTTCCACCACGATTTTGATCCAAACGAGAAACTCCAGCTAGCTGTTCACTAATAACAAGTATGTTCCTGAATAGAAATTAGCATTAAGTGCATCGAGTCGTTATATTCAAAATTGTCCAAAGCTGAAGATGAGGTGAATGGATCTGTTGCTAAGAAGGTGCACTTGTATAAAATGACACAAAATATTTCTAGCTTAAAACAATTATAGCTTGAATATTTACATTTGTGTCAAGCCCTTTCCCATTTTGAATGGGTATTAAACTCTGTGAAGAGACTTTGACAAACATCCATCTTGAACCATCTGAGAACAGGTGTTTCGATTAAAACTTTAGTGTTCCAAAGTCCAGAAATGTCTTAGATTCAAATGTTTGTTGGGAGATTTTGTTTTTGAATAAAACTAAACCTGATAAATTAGTCTCTTATAATCAATTAGCAATAATAGTAAGAAAGAGAAAAAAAAGCCTAGAATACTTTATCATCCTGCAAATTTCCTCATATCACTTATTTCATCTGCCAGGAGCGCAAAGTTATGCTTCACAAAACACTTTACAAGTTTCTGAGCTTGTTGGCTAAATTTCAGTTCCCTATATTTCATCTATTCACATTGGAAGTACTCCTGGTGCATCTTCCTGCTGAAATTGTTTTCTAATGAAGAACTTTGGTTCATAGACTTGGGTTTTGTGCCTTAGTTTTCTGACCTCTGAAGGTCTCTTGTTCTGCAAAGCATTGGGCCTTGTTCTTTTGGTGGGATCACTTGTCTTATTCACATACACAACAAAACAAGTGATAATAGTAACGATTGGTAGAACTAATTATTCTTTTATAGAAACTACTGAGTAGCTTTATGCTTATTTGCTTTATGAGGTTGGCCTACTTAAAACCCAGTATGATCAAATGCTTTCATCCAAAACTTCTTCAGCATATTGATTCTAAATGATTTGAAATCAATGGATTTTGCATCTCTGATGAAGTGTATTAATGTAATAACCATTTTTTTTTCAACTAGTCCTTTTCTTTACGATTTTCCACTAGTTCTGAAGCCAACACAATGTAATAATATCATATATAGACCATCCTCTTCTCCCTCTAAAAAATCATGTATATGCATTGTCATTTATGATGGTTAAGTTTTTCCAGAATTAGCTCTCTGGTCCTCTAAGTCAATATCTTTGTCAATGTGTCGAAAAGTTAGAAGATCTACTTCCAATGAGAATTTCTTGGATGCTTACCAGACAGGAAAATTTAAAATCTTGATGGTAACAAATTCATGATAACTGATGTTTTCAACTTTTGTTTATCTAGAGCAGTATATAATCTTCCTTCTAAAAGAGCAGTAGATGATCTCTCTCTTATTTTGGTACTTTGGCATGAGTGTTCATTTTCTAAAACGAGTTGCATCATTTGGTCAACCTTACACATGCGCTGATGTATCTTGTTTGACAGGCTGATTTTGATTTATGCACTGATTGCTATAATGATAGAAAGTTTGGTTCGGGTATGGCACCAAGTGATTTCATTCTTATGGAGTATGCAGACATTCCTGGTGCAAGTGGTGGGAGTTGGTCAGATCAAGAGACTCTGTTACTTTTGGAGGCCCTAGAACTTTTCGCAGAGAACTGGAGTGAAATTGCTGAACATGTTGCTACGAAAACTAAAGCCCAATGCATCTTACACTTTCTCCAAATGCCTATTGAGGATTCTTTTTTGGACCATGATGATTATGCGAGTGACAATAACAAAGACAGCAAGGATCCCTTATCAAATACAGAATCAGCCAACAGGGACCCTGTCTCAATTACAGAATCAGCTATACCTAGTGTGCCTGAACCAATGCACAGTGTAAATAAGGAAGAAAATGTTGCTGATGTTCTTGAAACAGATGAAGTTGATAATGCAGATCAAACTACAACTTCGAAAGATGATGCTTTAGTCTGTAAACTTGTTCCAGCTGATGAAATAGCTCATGTAACTGGTGCCAGCATTGCCATTGATGCATTGAAGACTGCATTTCAGGCCATTGGTTGCTCTCCAGTTCATGAAGGTTTAGGTTCATTTGCCGAAGCTGGAAACGCTGTCATGGCATTGGTCAGTTAATGCATTTAGGCTGCAGATTATGACTGGTTTTATTGTGTAGTGTTTCAGTTGCTAATTATTTTGTGCTTGTCTTCTCACAGTTATTTTATACTTGTTTTGCAGGCAGCATTTTTAGTATATCTTGTTGAATTTGATGTTGCTAATACATCCTGCCGTAGTTCGTTGAGAGCTGTGTCTGAAGATTCTCCTGCAATCCAGCTTGCTACTAGGCATTGCTTTCTTCTGGAAGATCCACCGAATAATGTGAAGGATCAGCAAAATGACACGAAGGATCCACCCAGTTGTCTGAGGTATTTGTGCTGATCAAGGTCTAATATACTGTGGTAAATGGAAGTCTCTTAACCTTATTCTGATGCATGAAATAAAATCGCAGTTCTGCTACAGATACTGTCAATGATAAATCTCAAAAGGATCAAACCCATGTGATGTCAAATGGCACTTGTAGTTTGAAGAAGCCTGAAGGCAAGAATGAGGATGTTTCTGAAGTAGATAATGATAAGTTATCGTCTAGCTCGCCAAAGGGAACAAATGATTCAAAGGAATCAAATAATATGGGTCTTGTGTTGGAGGCAATGCCTAGAGCCAATGAGGTCCCATCAGATAACTCCCAGTGTAATGAGAATTACAGATCTAATGACTCAAAGGATGATGATTCTGCATTGCATGTGGACCTTAGATTGAGCGGCATGAAAGATACAGGAAAGCATGCTTCCGAAAGAGAACATAGTCGAAATGCAGATCCTCGAGAAGTGGAAAAAACAAGTACTGTGGGGAACCAAGATGATTTAGGTACAAAAGATGATGTCCAAGAACCAAAAGATGTATCAGCAAATCCTGCAGATTTAATTGACACTGTGGTTGAAGCACAAGAGTGCCAGCTGAAGCCTGGATCTATTTCAGCAAACGGCAGTAAAAGAGAAGCAGGTGAGAAACTCAAGTATTTCTCTGTTCGATATTGATAGTAACTGAGGCTACAGAAACATTTAAAAAAGTGATTCCCTGCAAATCATGGAAAACTTCACCAAATTTCTGATTGTTGATTAAACATTAACCTGCTTCTACATTTGGAGATGATTTTCTTAAGATGTCTTTTGGCTAGAATCCCCATATTTTCTCTTTCAGAAACAGAAATCATTGGGTTTTGTTTTTTTAATTTGCACACAGCTACTGTGTTATAAATTAATGTTGAAATATGGTTAAAGTTATCATAAAACAGGAATTTCCTTCATTTATTTCTTATGAACAATCAACTAAAACTCAGGCTTAGATGATACCTTTTTTAGAAAGCTAGATGATAGACCACAACTGTAATTTTCATTACTGATCTATGATACGCCTGAAGAGGCATATTGTTGTCCCTGGGGACTATGGCCATTAATTTTTCTGAACTGTCAATATTTTTTTTTTGAGAGGGTAAAGGATGAGGGTCATGTGCACCTCATCTGAACTGTCAATAATTCAACACAATTATTGCATTTGTGCAACAGACTTGACCATCTGGATGGATGATTCTTTTTTTATCAATCAAAAAATCATAACTTCTATGCTTACGTTCCTCCTGAGAGCTATTGGTCTTTTGCATCAAGCAGTTTTTTTTTTCCTTTTTTTACCTAAAAAAAGAATTATCGAGATTTTTCGCACATCATCCAACTGTTTATTTATCATTGCTGCATCTTTCAGATGATAATGAGAGAAAAGAACCAAGCAATAGAGATGAGAAAACCTGCAACTCAGTTGAAATGAATGATGATAACAATGATATGAAAAAGTTAAAGCGTGCTGCAACTACTGCCCTTTCAGCTTCTGCTGTTAAGGCTAAGCTCCTTGCCAAGGAGGAGGAAGATGAGATTATGAAGCTCGTGTCTTTGATTATTGAAAAACAGGTGATTGAAGAGATGTCTGCCATTCCCTCTGTCTATCTGTATCTTTTGTATTAATGATAACCAGTTCAACTTATTCATCAGGCTTGCAGGTATATATAACTTGCTAACTCCAGACCATGCTAATCATGAAATTGTGTACCTTGCAGTTGCAAAAAGTGAAGGCTAAAGTTTCAATCTTCAGTGATATTGAAAGTGTCACCAATAGGGTGAGGGAACAAATAGAGAGGGCACGGCAGAGACTAGTCCTTGAGCGTTCCCAAATTATTGCCGCTCGAATGGGTGGACCCACACCCTCATTAAGGTCCTTCCAAGCTTCTTTACCTTTAAACAGAACGGCAATAGGATATGGCGCAGCTGGTCTAAAGTCCATAAGCATGCACTCTCAGCTATCACCTCTGAGAAGACCTTGACATTAGGACATGGAACTTCGTTGTATACTGATGCAGTTTCGTTTCTACTTTTCTGTGTGCAAATGAGCATTGTTCTTTAGATCATAGGTACAAGTATTCTTGTCATTTTCTTTTTTTATTCTTTCATTTATTAGCTGCCCACAAGGTTTCCATCTAGGTGAAAACATACAGTGTCTAACTATTATTCTTTCCAATTTTCAGGTTTTGGCCACCATCTGGTAGCATGCATGATTTATAATATTGGACTCTGCTGCCTGTTTCCTTCGAAGGTTTATTTATGGCTGATCAGACGACTTATCAATACCGTCCATCTTATTGACTGTAATTATCCTAGAAAGAGAATCGTGTATCATAAATTATCTCAACTTACTGCCTTCAATGACAATTCATGGAAAAGTTTTACATTGGGCGACATTGGAAAAGAGAATAATGCATATGCATCGTTTTATATGTAGAGAAATATCTGAATTATTGTTCGCTCCTAAAGACTATGGTTGATTTTGAATTAAATTACTCAATATTTATTGAGCTTTTGAATAATAGAGTATATATTTGTTGGATGAAAATAAACATTTAACAAAATATATATATATATATATATATGTATGTATGTATGTAATTAGTTAATGTGCCTTATTTGGTTTATTTTTCTGCCTGTGGACCAACGTTGTTGTGCAAACTAAGTTGTAGGATATATATACAAAAATAGTAGGGACAAAGTAAGAAGTCCATCGAGAATGCAGGGCTGTTGGTTGGAGAGGGACGAAGCCGACGCTCAATACCACATCCATTCTTCTCTCCCACCTCCTCTTCTTCTTCTTCCGAACCACATCTTCCTTTCTCTCCCTCTCCCTCTCCCTCTTCCTCTTCCTCGTGTCCAACGAACAAGACAAGAATAGGAACAGAGGTACGTACTAATCCTTCATCTCTTTCTCTCTTCTCCTCTTGCTCATTAATGTCTTCATGCATGGATCAAGTTATTCATATCTTAACTAGCAAAATTTGACTCGTATATATAATATATGCACGAATGTAAAAATTGTTCGCGTATAGATCTAAATCTTGGAGGCCAAAGTTTCAATCTTTGGTTGTTGGATTCTTAAGTGAAGATCTTATTCTTCCTCCAGGAAAATTTGAATCCATGATCACGAGTTGTTTTCTTTATGGATGTTTCACAGTAGTTGCTTTCACTTAATTTTTCGTCATGGCGTTCTTAATGCATGCATGCATGCGCAGGAGGTTGCCGACGTAGGCGGGCAGTTGCAGGGGGTCGCGGCCCTCTGCACCTCAAAGCACCCATCCGCGTCTAATGGAACAAGAGATTAGTGAGCCTTCGGGCGATGAAGCGAACCAAAACTTCACCTCGTCTCCGCCTACGGCTACACCTGCAAGCTCCAATTCACCTCCGGCGGCCGAAGGCTCCTCGTCGTCGTCCGACGCTCCGCCACCATCACCACCCCCACCTCCACCGGCCGCCGATTCAGCTCCTCCACCACCCCAAATAAGCTCGCCCCCTCCTCCTCCTCCTTCCCCCTCTAACGACGATCCGCCATCATCCTCAAGCCCGCCTACTAAAGGATCTCCTCCATCGCGTTCCGGGTCCAAGTCACCCCCGTCGCCACCTGATCAGCCGGCCGTGCCGTCGGCAACTCATTCCAATGCCGTCACTCCGCCTAGACAGATGGCCATCGGGAAGTCACGGCCGTCAAATTCATCATCGAAATCCAAGGATGCGTCAAATTCTTCAAGCAAGGGCTCTGGTTCGAATCTGCCAATGGTCCTTGGGGTCGCAGTAGGCGTCGGGCTGTTCTTGGCTTTGATGGTCGTTGCATACGTGATGTGCGTAGGAAAGAAGAAAAACAACAACAAGAAGAAGAAGCATCACCGCTATGATCCTGCTCAATTAGGACCCAAAGGCACGCCATAAACTTTACTTGATAACGCTCTTTCTGCTGTAACATTTTGATAGATCCGCCACAGCGATCATTACGAGCCCTGTTCATGTTTTCTTTAGGTGGCTACTACAATGAAGCATCACTTCCAAGATGGCAGAACAGACACATGGGCAACGGTCTCATGCTGCCGGGCGGAACGTACAGCAGTGACATGAGCGGTCCGTACTCCGGGCCGCATGGACCTGCGCTGCCTCCCCCGTCCCCCGGCGTCGCCTTGGGGTTCAACAAGAGCACCTTCACGTACGAGGAGCTGGCGGCGGCCACGAACGGCTTCTCGCAGGCGAACCTGCTGGGGCAAGGCGGGTTCGGGTACGTGCACAAGGGCGTCCTCCCCAATGGGAAGGAGATCGCCGTGAAGCAGCTCAAGTCTGGGAGCGGGCAAGGGGAGAGGGAGTTCCAAGCGGAGGTCGAAATCATCAGCAGAGTGCACCACCGCCATTTGGTGTCCCTGGTCGGATATTGCATTGCAGGGCATCAACGTATCCTCGTCTACGAGTTCGTTCCCAATGGCACTCTCGAGTACCATCTCTATGGTTTGGTTTCTGTCTTCTCCTAGATGCGGTTGCTTGGATCATAGCAATGTATAGCCATAACAGTACTTTGTTTATGTGTCTGTTTCCAATTAAAATTGCAGGAACAGATCTTCCTACAATGGATTGGCCTACAAGACTCAAGATTGCTGTAGGTTCTGCTAAGGGTCTTGCATATTTGCATGAAGACTGTGAGTTCTATGTGCATCTGTTATCCTTAATTTCTCTTCTCTGTGAAAGCTTTAGCTTACTGTTTCTTTCTGCGATTCACAAGGCCATCCTCGCATTATCCACCGTGACATCAAAGCTGCTAACATTCTAGTGGACAACAAATTTGAAGCAATGGTAAATTATGTTTCCTTAAATTCTCTAAACTGTTTCTTTTTACATATATATCAATATTACTATACCTTTTGTTTACTTTCTTCTTCAGGTTGCTGATTTCGGATTGGCCAAGTTGTCTTCAGACACGAACACTCACGTTTCAACTCGTGTCATGGGAACTTTTGGGTAGGCGATTAAGACAGTACATTTTACAGACCTCAAAGTGCACCAATTAATGATGCCGTTCTAACTCTGGCAGGTATTTGGCTCCTGAGTACGCATCAACCGGCAAGCTAACAGAAAAATCGGACGTGTTCTCCTTCGGCGTGATGCTTCTTGAGCTGATAACTGGACGAAGGCCTGTAAACCACGCGATAATGGAGGACAGCTTGGTTGATTGGGTCAGTCGTAGGATCATTTCAACTCCTCAGGAAGTAGTATATACACATATACACGTATGCATGTGTGAGTCTAATGCATGCTTTAATCTGCCAACAGGCGAGGCATCTGATAACACAGCCAATGACCGACCAGAAACTCAAGGAGCTGGTGGATCCACGCTTGGAGAACAACTACAACGCCGGGGAGATGACACGGATGGTGTCTTGCGCAGCCGCCAGCATACGCCATGCGGCGAGGAGGCGCCCCCGGATGAGTCAGGTAGCCATCAGCACATCAATCACATCCTATTTCTTTTCTGAAATGGCTTCATGTTTCTGATACATGAAACGGTGATCAGATTGTTCGGGCACTAGAGGGCGATGTGTCACTGGACGACTTGAATGAGGGCGTGAAGCCCGGACAGAACTCGTTCTTCAGCTCAGGTTCAGACCACGATTCGGCATCCTACAGCTCAAACATGAGGCACTTCAGAAAGGTTGCACTGGGGGAGGATTTCAGCAACGACTACAGTGCACCTGCAAGTGAGTACGGGCAGAATCCATCTGCGTCGAGCAGCTCCGGGGAGATGAATAGTGCCGGGCCCAAGGGAGGCAAAGCCTCATCCTGATTTCTGAAAAGGCAAAGATAGAAAGAAAACATGAATAATTGCAGCACAAGAGGTCCAGCTGCATGCATGGCGGAAGCGACAGATTGGTGACGGGCTTGTTTGTTGATGTTCTTAGGGGCCTTGTGTTTGTTGACGTGCTCGTTTTGTTCCTCCGGGTGATCACCTTCCTACTCAAGCACGATTATGGACTCGGATATATTTGTTGCTGTTTTGAAAATGGAATCTGACTGCTCATTCTGTTCGAAGCAAAATTTTCCAGTTTCCAGGTAGAAGCATCAGCATCATTTTTATTATTCTTTTTTCCCTGTGAAATAATTAAATTTCACACTTCCTTTTTTTTTTCTTTTTTGTGATCGTTTGTTTACTGATATGTGGAGAGGACATCCTTTTGAAGGTAAGAATGTTTACAAATACCTCTGAATACTTGTGCTGTGGATTGATCCGATTGGACCACAGAAAAAAAAAAGGTTAAGTGATTTTTGTCTCTCTTTCCTTGAATACTACTGATCTGAGAAATATGGTAGCAGTAATTTAATTTTGTGTTCGGGCGGAATTGTTAGCTTATAGTTCCATCATATCATTGTGTAAGTTATGATATCTTAATTTAATTATCCTCTCGAGTTATCATACCTGATAATTAGCATTCTTAATGAAAATTTAATAGTGGTCTTAAAATCATGATATTTCATTAAACAATATCATCTAGAAAAAAAATAATAAAGTGGATAATAAAACTAAGCCAAAATTAAGGAAAAGGCTGATTTGCACATTAAATTATAAAGTGTTTTTTTTTTTACTTTTTAAACATTGACTCATTTTTTTCTTCATTGGATAATCACATACGGTAATAATATTATTAAGGCTATGATTAGCGCGCGTGCACAATTGTTTAACATTTAAATTATTAAAAGATTATTTGATGAAGTAATTTTGACAATAACATTTAATAATTAATTAGAAATTTTCAATAGGTTAACTTAATTAATATTTGAGAACAGAAGGTAATTTTTTTTATTCAAAATTTTCCCTCCTTCAAAACTATGAATTAGATTATAAATAAGTTAAGATCCTTATAGGCATATAATGTAGTGATTCGAACACTTCGAGTGAGCGAAAAATATTTATAACATATTTCGAGAGTCTAGATCATCAAAATTGATGCATGAACAATAAAAAAAATTCATACACATAATATCTCTTAGCATATATAAAATAAAAAAAAATTCACATGTATCATAATAAAACAAACAAAAGCCAAAATATATTATAATCACAAGTCACAACTTAAGATATTTTTTTTTGTATAAAATGATACGATGACCACAATATATATATGTAGGCTCACA
>LTAE01006683.1:0-24696 GCA_001647135.1 Pontederia paniculata
GTATTAATCAATGATTAATTAGGAAATTAACAATAATGATCAGTAGTTTTTGCAATTAAATCCTAAATAATCATACGTATTAATCAATGATTAATCAGGAAATTAACAATATTAATCATTAATTTGCGCAATAAAATCCTAAATAATCACAAGTATTAATCAATGATTAATTAGGAAATTAACAATAATGATAAGTAATTTTTGCAATTAAATCCTAAATAATCGCAAGTATTAATCAATGATTAATTAGGAAATTAACAATAGTAATCAGTAATTTGCGCAATCAAATCCTAAATAATCACAAGTATTAGTCAATGATTAATAGAAAATTAACAATAATGATCAGTAATTTTTTACAATTTAAAAATCAGTCCTACAATGATTTCAAAAAAGGAGAAACATAAAAAATATGAATCGACGACATATATTTGATCGATTAGATTTAATAAATCAATCCTATGGTGCGGATAAAAACAGATAATCATTTGTCCCAAAAAAATATTTTATTAGGAGTCATCTAATGGCCAAGATCTAAAAGAGAAATAATAATGAATGGCCTGGATCTATATCGAGTGAAATAGGAGGAGAACATTATTCATCATCTTCTCCGATGAGTAACGCGTACCGTTCACTGATGGGAAAAACAGGGGTACGTCGACGATTGCCCGACAACTTTAATTGAATGGTTCGAGTGTGCGGGAAATGTTCGTCGATCGGATTGGATGAAATTTCAATTGTCAATTTGAAGCGGAGACGTTTGATTCGGCCTCATCGTCATAGGCGTTCAATTACCAAGGGAAGCGAACTATGATCAAATTTGTAGTTGGTCGGCGTCGTAAACGATCGCGAACGTTGGCCGTGAGTTGCAGGAGACGTGAATGATGGAGTGTTCACGCTAGAAGTGACTGTGGAGAGGCATCGACCGAAAACAAAAAAAATTTCGCCGTCGACTCTGATACCACTGTAGCAAGAAGGGGAGAGAGTAAAGGTTCGCCGCGATTGGGGGCTCCTTGCACGCCTTCATTATCCATTTATAGGTGTCGCTTGCTCGCTGCACTCTACCCCTGTGACGCGGTTTTTCCCGATGAATTCGCGTTCTGTTCCATTAGCTTCTCTGTGGCGCGTTTGTTGTCGTTCGAGCTGTTTTCATGCACGATCATCTCGGGCGAGTCATGTGGCCACGGTGGTCACAATTACAACATACTCCCACTTGACCATCGTGGTCACAGTAGAAACATAGTTTACATTAAAATCATTTTTGGATTCTATTTTACATGCAAGTTCAAACAACATTGACTGAAAGAGTTTTGCGATTATGAAGTTGATACATCATACAACGAGCATGTTAAGTGTAAACAAGTGTGTATCAAGTAGGTAACACGAAAAAAAATATAAAAAAAAGATGTGTTTCTATGCATCGACCACAAGTTCGTTGTAGCAATCTGAAAATACAAAAAAAAAAAAACAAAATATGTCACCCATGTTTTCATTCTCATTTCCAAATCCTTCCAAGCATGTTATTTTTCATCATAATTTTAAGTATTTGATCAGTATAAAAAATTCAAAGGACCACAATGCACATATTAAGGATTAATATGACAGAAGACAAAAACTCATTCAAAAACATAAGTTGACATTAGGCAGCAAATTAATTGAGAGGAAAACATGAGGAAATCACATCAATGTCAAAAAATTAAATAACAGAAGAAAGGACCAAGCATCTACCCTGGTGACGAGGAACTATTGAGGTGCTTAGTTACGAGGGCATCGTCGTGAGGGAACCCTAGTGGTGGAGAGTTGCTCTTGTGTTCCGTAGTAAGGGGAATCAACAACGAAGGGTGAACGATGGCGAGGGGCTCCTGACAGCATGGAGATCTTGGCCTTTGATTCATGGCGTGCGCGATCCTCCGGGTGACTAAGATAAAACAGCAAAGTGGCGGGGTTGAGAAGCGCTTCCTACAAGCGAGGTTGTTCGCGGCGAGGCAACAGGGATCCTTCCTGATGAGGTTGTTAGCGGTGAGACAGCTTCCTAGCGAGGTAACAACTTCCCGGTGAGGGATCCTTCCAGCAACAACGATGGCGACGACGCAGGGAAGAAAACACACGAAGAGAATCCATAAGGGAGAGGAGAGAGAAAGGGGATTAGGGAAATTTAGAGAGTAGTTTTGAGATTAGTTAGTGATTTTGATCTGGATCATCGGTTTAAATTGAACGTCAGATTGATGGGGCGTTCCACAATGAAACACAATGAGGGTGTTTCACCCCGATTAAATCTTAATTTTTAATACAAGCAACGTCGATGTTTAAACTTAGGATCTTTGGCTCTGATACCATGTTAAATTAGATGTGCTACCAAAAAATCTAAATTTAAATCGATAAGAAGAAAAATATCTTTATATTTACATTCTTAACAATAACATGCATGCATGCATCTTACTTGTTTGTTTTGACGAAAATAATTTTTCAAAAAATAATTTATTACTTTTCTATTTTTTAGTAGCATGAAATAAATTGATGAAGTGAAAAACACTTTTGAGTTAAATTGAAAATAATAAATTACAGTTTTGTCAATAAAATATTTTCTAATTTTTGGCTTTGATACTATGTCAAATTAAATATGCTATCAATAATTCTAAAAGTTTAAGATCTTTATATTTATATTCTTACCATTAACAATTTCACATGCATGCATGCATATTACTTGTTTGTTTGTTTTGATGAAAATAAGTTTTCGAAAAATAATTTATTACTTTTCTGTTGTTTAGTAGCATGAAATAAATTGATGAAGCGAAAAATACTTTTGAGTTAAATTTAAAATAATAAATTACATTTTTTCCAATCAAAATTCATTTTCTGATCTTTTGACTTTGATTATATGTTAAATTAAATATGCTGCCAACAATTCTAAAAGTTTAAATCGGTAAAAAGAGAAAGATCTTTATATTTATATTATTAACATTAACAATTTAACATGCATGCATGCATCTTACTTGTTTGTTTGCTTATTTTGACGTAAATAATTTTTCAGAAAATAATTTATTACTTTTCTGTGGTTTTAGTAGCATGAAATAAATTGATAAAGCGAAAAATACTTTTGAGTTAAATTTAAAATAATGGATTGCATTGCCAATCAGGAATCATTTTCTTCTCAATCAGTGTCATATTTTTTATTGTCAAGATTATCTTTTTTATGTTTAAGAGTCAAATATTAACGAAACCAAAGTCAAACATATTAAAATAACATTTATTATTAAATATAATAATTGAAAAATGGAAAAAAAGGTAGTCAAATATTGTTTAGGTTTCTTGTGGGCCAAGCCAAATAAGAAGCCCAAAAGCCCCCTCTCTCTTCTCTTCTGCTCCCATCGTTTCGGAAGTCGGCAAACGCAGCGGCCATTTCCTCCTCCTCCTCGTCGTCGTTCCTTTCCATTTGTCCCTTCGCCACCGCCTCTTGGAGGGAGGGAACGCCGGAGTTGCTTTGATTCCTTCTCCTCCTCTTCTGCTCTGTTTGGGCGTTCTTTGGAATCCTTGAACGAAGAGGCGGCTTTCTGATCACTTCGCCGAGATGGCTCGCCCCTCCTTCGACCAAACCGAGATCAATTGGGATAAGTATGCTCCCCTTGCCCCCGACCTACTGATCTTTTTAATAGTTCAATTTATGATCTGTAAATATGTTTCCTTGTCGTTTTTTCTTCTGAAAAAATGATTCTTTTGGTTGAACTTTATGCTAAAATTTAGAGATGACCTAAATTTTGATTCTTGGAAGTAGTAGACTGGATTTTGTTAGGGCTTTTGGTTGGTGCATTAAGTCAAGGAACCGATCACTTAGGAAAATTGCTACTTTTTGTGATTCTTGTTATCCCTAGATATTTATCTCTTCATCAAGCTACGAATTTGATCGGTTTCAATTATATTTTCTGTAAACAACAAATATCTGTTCAAATTTAGAATGCGACTTTCCAAATATTGAATTTAAACAAAGTTCAAAGACGTCTGTGCTTATTTAATCTATCGAAATCTGCAGGCTCGACAAGACTAAGTTTTATGTTGTGGGAGCTGGTCTTTTTACTGGCGTTACGGTGGCTCTGTATCCAATGTCCGTTGTGAAGACCAGAATGCAGGTAGCTTCCAAAGAAGTTGCTCAGAAGAATGCGCTTGCAGCCTTCAAAAATATTTTAAAGGTTGATGGTGTACCCGGTCTGTATAGGGGATTTGCTACTGTGATTACTGGTGCCATTCCTGCTAGGATTGTTTTCCTAACTTCATTGGAAACAACAAAGGTGGCTTCACTTCGGATGCTTGAACCATTTAAGCTGTCTGAGCCAGTCCAAGCTGCCGTTGCAAATGGGATTTCAGGAATGTCTGCATCTCTTTGCTCCCAAGCAGTATTTGTTCCTATAGATGTGGTATGCATATTTTGTCATGGTTTCAAATGTAAATCCCATTTTGTAGTTTTTCTTTATCTACTTAAGCCAAACCTATAAAAAGTTTGAGCTTATTGAGCATAGCTTCACTTAAGTCTTTTCTATGTTTATCTTGTTCATCCTTTGCTTGCTTTGACATGTGTTATTGAGTATTGATATTCTTGAGTCTTGCATCTCTATGTGCGCAGAATAGAACCCTTGATGTTTCTCTTAGGTACAGCAGACTGACCTTTTGATCCATAAAATGTAGAATAAGAATGAACAAATTGAAAACAAGTGAGAGAGAGAGAGAGAGAGAGAGAGAGAGAGAGAGAGAGTATGGAACTATTAGAAGAGGTTGACTAGTTATATGATGTTTAAGATTCATGTACGTGATCCAAAATAGTTGTCCTTGTTAAGAGAGAACAATTTAAAGAGATTAATGGAAGAGTTGGAGAATATAAAAAGTGCTGGAGATGTTTTCCTGTTCTTTTTCCATATTTTTTCTAGTGATTTTGGCACAATAAAAAGGTTCCTGGTTGAGCTGTCTGTTTTCAACCAACTGATAGAGATGCATAGGCTTCACCTGTAATATCTCTCATTTTTGGTGGAGACAGGCACATTATTAAAGCTCATGGACGATGACTGATATGTCAGTTCTCTGTCAAAGATCTTGCAATTGTAGTGTAACTGATCATACATTGTGACATCAAGTAATAATCAGTGTCGTTGTTCCATCTTAATTTGATTTTCCTTTTCTCTGGAAAGCAAATGCTTTAGTCAATAACTGGGTCAAGCTGCTTGCAATCTTATTCCATTTGTATTTTCATTCTTATTTCATTTATACATCCAATGAAGCATTGGGCAGTTGGTGATAAAAGTACGTGTTTGTTAGGTCAGTCAAAAGTTGATGGTGCAAGGATACTCTGGTTACACAAAGTATAATGGTGGAGTGGATGTTGTTAGGAAAATCATCAAGGCTGATGGTCTGCGGGGATTGTACAGAGGATTTGGACTGTCTGTAATGACATATTCTCCTTCCAGTGCTGTGTGGTGGGCAAGCTATGGGTCCAGCCAACGCATTATTTGGAGGTATGACATTGGACTTCTTTTGGTTAAACACCAAGTCTTTTATTTTTTATTCTCTTTCCTTTTTCTTGAGCGGACAGCAAACCTTATTTGTAGTGATTACATGCAGTAGTTTGTGACTAACATTTTGCTCGTAGTTACCTATCTATTGCAAAACTTTTCCGTGCTGATTATGCTGGGATACTCAATTTTTTTCCTCCATGCTTTTATTAGATGGGAAATACTACATTGCTTCTTATTTGCTTTCCTCTATAAAACTCATCAAGTACTTCAGTTTCAGGGGTGAGCTTACACCAAGAAATCTATTGTAAACTGCATTTCAAAAACATGAGGTCGTAGTCCTAATAAAATTGGATACTCCACTTTTTATATGACATGCTAACTTTGACTACCATCCTTCTGGGAGCTTCCTATTTTGAATCCACATAAAATAAGGATTATGAGAATTTTTTTACTCCACATTGCTCATGTTGTGTGTGTGTTTTCCTCGAAATAAGTCTCAGATATCATCAGAATTTTCATTTGTGGTTCTCTTTGCATATTGAACAGCCTTATTGGATCTGGCAATGATAAAGAAGCTGTTCCTAGTCAGTGGAAAATAGCCAGTGTTCAAGCAACTGGGGGAGTTATTGCTGGTGCTGTTGCCTCCTGTATAACAACTCCTCTAGACACAATCAAGACACGCCTGCAGGTGATATTCTTGTGCATCGGTGGTTGTTCATTATATGTTAACTTCTCACTTTATTTTCCATTTTTTTTAAATGGAAGTTAATTTTCCAATTAAGACTGCTTGTTTTGATGGAAATATCATTTTTCCTCATTTCTGGTGTTTGATAGCATTAAATGGATTGGTCAACTGGAAAATATTTTTAAGTTAACTAAGAAAGGCAAAACATAAGAAAATGAATTACAAATTTTCAAATGGAAAATTAATTTCAGCTTTTATATTCCCAATGGCATTTTCCTTTATATTCAAAAGTCGTACATCAAACACAAGAAAATAAATCACTTTTCAAGAATTTACTTTCTTAAGAGTTTATTTTCCTTATGAATTTTGTTTTCGTCAAATTAACGGAGCCTAAGTTTGACTTTCATTATTTGATTTCTAACATGTGTTAATTGCACGATGTC
Source organism: Pontederia paniculata (assembly GCA_001647135.1). Classification (NCBI taxonomy): domain Eukaryota; kingdom Viridiplantae; phylum Streptophyta; class Magnoliopsida; order Commelinales; family Pontederiaceae; genus Pontederia; species Pontederia paniculata. The sequence goes on from LTAE01006683.1 coordinate 6,624, forward strand.
TTTCTTTTTTTGTCATGTTATGTTATGAACCTCAAGTAGTGGAATGTTCATAAAATGGTTTTTTTAGCATCTATACTAGCTCATTATTTCTTCAAATGTTCATACTCTTTTTGCATTGTCTATCTATATAATAATTTTCTGTGTATTGTAGGTTATGGATAATCAGCAAAAAGAAAATGCAAGGCAAGTTGTTAAGAGATTGATTGCCGAAGATGGGTGGAAAGGCTTTTATAGAGGATTAGGTCCAAGGTTTATCAGCATGTCAGCATGGGGTACCTCGATGATTGTGGCTTATGAATACCTAAGTATGAGTGAACTCCCTATCTTTAAGATATTGTCGTCCACTTTTATTTCATGCTTTGCAAATGATTTTCCATTCTGAGCTTGAGTTGTATGCATAATGTTCAAACCGAAAGTTATGGCATATTTAAGTTACACATTAAATATGGTCCAAAAAAAGTAGGGCTAGTTGGCACTTATGGATATAGTAAAATGGAGGGCTAAGTTCCTATCTCTTTTCTAAGTTGTGCATACTAAAGGTTGTGCATGCTTTTGTACTGAGGAAAAAAGGTTGCATGCTTCTAATGATGGCGCAGTCAGGTAGAGATTAACCTCAAATAGGCAAAATTATCTATGAAGTTAAACTAGGATGACGTGAAAAAGGAGCTAAACACTAATGCACCTTCTCAAAAAGAAAAGGACCTAATGTCTAATGCAGTAGAACATGTGAAATAGTTCGACCATCTTGGCTAGTTAGCTGAAACATGAAGAAAAAATATGCTTCGATGAGAATTTAGGTATTCTCAAGGAAGAAGTACTGAATCCACATTTAGATTTTAATATTTATCCATGCCCTTTCTGTTTATTTTTATTCCTTAAGGCTTGTATGGTTATGCTATAGTTAGGTTATTTCCTTCTGCACAGTCTTTCTTGACGCTTGTTTATCATATAATTATCATGTACTGTTTGGACGTTTAATAACCAAATGCCAGAATTGAGTAATTACATTGTGTAAAGAACTTACTGATCCATTGTTTCGCGGAGAACATCACTTTACCTGCTGTGAACATGGCTAAGTTGTGGGCTGGAAATTAGAAATGGTGTTGATTTTTGACCTTTTTATATAAAAGACGCATTGTAATATGGTTTCTATTGAATAAAATGGGATGTCTACGAAATATGGTAGGCATTCTTTCCCATTTCGAAAAAAAAGAACTTACTGATCCAGGGGAATATGAACTTCTCATCTTTTGCCCTCTTGACTATTACATTTCATTGCGTTGCTCTTACTACTTTCTGATGTATTTTCTTTTCTTTCTTTTGTTTTGCAGAACGACTTTGTGCTATAAACGAAGAGGCCTAGTTCTTCAAATTTGTAATCATGATAGAATGTAATCATGCAGCTGAGTTATAGAAGTTTTACTTGCCAGGTTAAGAAGTTCTGACAGGTCTCACAACGAGATCAATAATATGGTCGCTGCTTACCAGATGGAATTCCTAATCTACAGTCAGATCATGGTTTCTGTTCATTTTGTACCGTTTGCTAGAGTCATGGTTTTTACCTTCTAGCGATGTTGATTTTTTTCCCTCTCTTGAGAATAGTTACTTTGATTCTTTAACTGGAAGGATATAATTCCAGGACGTTAAATTGCCTCATTCATGAATCATGATACGAACATCTGATCTAGTTGAGGATTATACAAAAAAAATATTATTTCTTGTCTTGCAGTCCATTGTGTTTTGCCCTTCCTTTTTTCTCTGTTGTCAATTCTTTTTCCTCTTTAAAAAATGAAATCGAATTATTTTGTTTCTAGCATTTTTGAAATGGTAACTATTTTTTTCGATTACGAAAAGAAGCTCGTAGTCTGAAAAAAAAAAGATAAATCTTTTATGATCTCTTGATACTTTTGTGAGGGATGAATTACTACACTATGATGGTTGTTTTCTTATTATTTTATTTTTTATGACCTTTCAAAATAAAATCTTCATTAGAGGATTCGAATAGAAGACAAGATAGAAGAACATTTGTTTGAAGAAATAAAAAAAGCTTCAATACTATCTAATCTTCCGTAACTCACCTCTTATTAACTAGTGGACTAAGAAATTTCATTCTTCTTTTAACTTTGGATTTTTTTATTTATAAAATGTTTTTTATATTAGCTTTATGGATCTCCCATTTTAATCTGAAAATTTAAAAAAAAACCTTTAAGCTTTGAATTAAAAAAATGAGAAATTAATAACCCGTTAAATGCTAAAATTAGTTAAATGAGGAAAAAAAGTTATTTTTGTTCTTGTAGCTCTTTGGGCCTTGTTGCCGAAAAGATCTTTTCGGCCTTGTAACAGTCCTCGACTTCGATGAATAATTGAAAAAAAAAGGAAAATGTTAGGGTTTTAGGAACCAAATCAAGCCGGAATTGATTGTTTAAGGAGGAATCGGCCGTCGACCAGTGGAGCAGAGATCGTTTGCCGCCGCAGAGATGCCTAAAGATACGATCTTGATGGAAAAAATCGAAGCTTTTAGCTCGTGAAGCAAACGGATCCCTGAGCAAAAAATTGGAGATTTCTGTTTTGGAGGGAATAATGGAGGCGAGCTTGGAGCAGGCGCTTCAGGAGGGAAAGGTTGTTCGTCAGCTCCACGCTCTCATCGTCGCCCATCTTCGTGACAACAAATTCCATCAGGCAATTGCTCATCTTCCAATTCCTTTTGTATCACTTTGGCATCCGATTTGTGTCATTGGTAACATTAAAGTATATGAAACTGATTGGTCTTCGTTGCAGGCTGCAATGGCAGTCGCCTCTGCCACGATGACGCCGCTGAATGCTGAAGCGCCTCCTAATCGGCTTGTGGAACTTGTTGCCAAGGTTTGATCTTTCTTTCCTTTTACAATGTACACTGTTTGTCCTGTTTAAAGTCCTCCTTCTTTAGTTCAAACTTGGAACCTAAGGTGTTAACAGGGTCTTGCAGTAGAGAGAGATGAGGCGTCTAGGGGCCTTTCGTCTGCTTCTATGTTTGATTCAGTTGCAGGAGCAGCTACTGGATATGGCGGGACAGCACCAATTCCAACCAGTGGCATAGATTTCTGGTTACAGCTCTTCTCTCTGTTTAATATGCAGAATTTGTGTAGAACATTGAGTAATGGTGCCAAGTCAATGCGAAGCAAGCACATAACTCAATTTTTTGTTTATGCATTGACTTTTATTAGTTGTGTTCTATACTACCGGATATACTAAAAAGTATATCTACTGATGTATCAGTGCTGTGCAAGATCCGAAAGGCTCATCCAAGAATTTTGCAAAGCATGAAACTAGACATGTCTCAGAGCATAAGGTAGGGGTTCAATAAGTAATTCAATCATATAATCGATATCCTTTAGTCCGTTAACCAATTTCGGACACCACTGCTAATTGTCCCATACTTTAGTTGTTTGTGATTAATCTTTCTTTTCGTATTCATTAGCACTTTAGCACAAACACTACTTTTGACATGTAATTTCAGGAAATGTTGCTGGTTTCCTATAACTTGTTTAGTTAAATTCATGACATTTGTTCCCTCACTTGTTTTCAATTACGCATTCATGAATTATTCTCTTGTTTTTTAGGGAATGATTGATTTCTCTTGTGGTTATGCAGAATGTTGCTCGATGTGCTAGGTTTAGTGCTGATGGTAGATTTGTTGCCAGTGGAAGCTCAGACACATCCATTAAACTTTTTGAGGTTTTTCCACCTCTTCGGGTTATTTAGTATACTTCTGAGTCCTACTTTTAAGATTTATCATTTTCTTGCAGGTCTCAAAAATGAAGCAAATGATGACTGCAGATGCAAGGGATGGTCCCGTTCGGCCTGTTATTCGGACATTCTACGATCATTTGCAGGTAGTTTGGTAAAACAAACTTGAATAAGTTTGTGATTTGGTTTTTCTCTGCTAAATTATGAATAATATTTATGGTAGAGGAACAATTGATAAAACTTCTTGAGTTCTTTTAAAAATAGCATCAGCAAATAAGGATCAACTATTGTTGTTTCCTTTTCCAGACATATGGAATATTTTCCTATTAGTGCTTTGTAAATGCTCAGCTCCTTTGTTGTTGATCCTTGTTTGTTTAGCTATAGATTTTTGTATCCATTTAAGCTTCCAGCAGTAGAGAAGTTTTTCCATTTAAGCTTCTTTTCAACTCCTGCCTTATGAAATTTATTCGATCGGGATGTTTCTGGTCTCTTAGATATTGTGATGCTTGCAGCTTCCACATTATTGTTCTCTAATTTTTTTTAGTGCATTATTTGGTTGATATATCATGGTGACTAAGTAGGTGAGTAAGTCTGGAGTTCTGACCTTTGTTCTTGACAAAAAAGAAGTGTTTGGAAATTGTGTTTGACTTTCACTTCTCCCTTCGTCTTTTCATGTTTAACAGGATAGGATATAGTTTCTGATAGCAAGACATCCATTCAATTGCATTATTTTGAATCTATATTACAGTCAGTTGTGCCATAACTCTTAGAGGAAGGAATTATTTCACTTTCATATTCTTGTCTCAAAAAGATACTCTTGTAGTTGTTTTGAACTAAGAGTGCAATCAAAGGCAATGCAGAGACTGTAAAAAAAATGTTGACAGTTATGTCCTGGATCTCTTTATTATTCTCTCCTTTACACAAATCATGAGACATGAAAACATCTATACACACTCTGACTCTTCCAATTAATGTTTGAACTCATTTTTCTAATTCCTGCTTATTGAGCTGTGCTCTCTTGCTTTTGCCAGTTTCGAGCTGGTAAAAGATTCAGAGAATAGATTGGGCGTTTCCGACAGATTTGTTAATTGTATGCTTTCTTAATATTCCACTATGACGTGGGAAGTCCACTTACTAATTTGGCATGTAATATAATAGAAAAAGGATGAGCTAATTGACCTGCAAATCTCAAATGTTGATATCCTCTAGTAACATGGAAAAGCATTGATGTTTTGCAGCCAATCAATGATCTTGATTTCCACCCACAAAGTGCTATTCTCATATCAGGGGCAAAGGACAACACTATAAAGTATGTGTTTTTTGTTGTCTAAATCATTAGTATTTGTTAAATTTGTGGTGCTTGTTAATATTTCTTACAAGGTCACTACTTTATCCAAATTGTATTCTGTCATTTTCATCCAACATATTATCTTTATGCAAGTTGGATTTGTATTTGCTATAAAATATCAGAAAACTACCATGCCAACAGAACTATGCTAGCAGTAACCTTCTTGTTTATATATAAAGTATATTACTTTGAAAGCATGGAAATCATTTCCTTAGAACTTGGAAAAGTTAGCATCTCTTGCTTATCGAGAATCTATTTGAACATAGAACTGCAGTTTGTAACCATGTTGGTTCTTCCAGATAATATATTATCAGTATGAGCATTCTTATTTTTTCACCAATTGTTTTGTCAATGATTGCTACGTCTAAGGTCCTGATTGAGTGTAGATTTTCAGATTGATAGCAACAAATGGTGTAATAGGATTAAGGGATACATGATCAATTTCTGATATCAGTTCACAGGGAATTCATAATTCCTACCATTCTGATAAGATAGAAGGGAATAGTTCGATTATGGTCTACACCAAATATTTTGCCTGATATATGTCTTAAAAATGATTGGCACATCTTGCCATGAAACTCTAGCGATATTGTTCACCAGTCTCATTCTCATAAAATATGTGCTCTGGATGTATTTAGTTATACAAGAGGCTGCTACTAAAGCACGACACACTTATCACATGGGATATCTGAACCTATTCATTTCGTACATTTACATATTTTATATCTCTGTGGTCAATATTTCTCATATAGTAAAGTCTATGTTAGGAGATATTAGATTACATATTAATTCTGTTCCAGGTTCTTTGATTTTTCAAAAGCTGTTGCAAGGAGAGCTTTCAGAGTAATCCAGGTTCTATTTATTTCTTTACAAAATTTATTTACATTCCAGGATTTTGGCTTCTCGAGGTAGTGTAATGCATACTCAAATGAGTTATTTTTTTACTGATTCATGAGCAGGATACTCATAATGTGAGATCGGTTTCTTTTCATCCTTCAGGGGAATACCTTCTGGCAGGTTTCTAGTCTACTATTTGATTAAATGTTTATCTTAGGCATATCCTTGATTCTTCTTGATACTTTCATAATTGTGAATATTTTGGAGCTCTGGGTGGCTTGTGTCTGAATCTTCTTTGTATAATCTTGAAAACCATATCAAATGTGAAGATCGTATGCTTTGTTTTTTCTTGTCTTTGGTAACTTGATCTGCTAGTTAGATTTCACTGTAGCTGTGAAATCCTGTTTATAGGATATTTCAATAGCAATCGACATAGATGACTAATTGGACTTCAACATATCTACAGGAACAGACCATCCAATTCCCCATTTGTATGATATCAATACTTTCCAATGTTACTTAACCGAAAATGTGCAAGAGCTAAATGCTAATGCGGCAATCAACCAGGTATGTTTTCTTCTTTTGAGGTGGCTTGAAGAGCTTTTCTTCTACTTTCATTTGAAATACATCTATAATGTGTAGGTGCGGTACTCATCTACTGGAAATATGTATGTGACAGCATCAAAAGATGGCTCTATTCGTGTATGGGATGGGGTAACTGCACGATGTGTCAGACCAATGATTGGTGCACATGGGTCAGCAGAGGCCACTAGCGTATGCTTCACCAAAGATCAAAGGTAAAATAAGCATTTGAATGCTGGGAATGTTTCATTTTACTTTGTACTCCTTTTGATTGATTCGTCACGTAGTATTATGAGTATCTTTGATTTGGAGTTCTTCTAAGATTGCACATGATTTTACATTGCAATCTGCCTTTGAAAATGGGAACTCATGTGTTCTTCCACAGTTTTACTTGTTAACATCTTAATGAAACATTTTAAGATTAAGAATATGGATTTACGAGTTTTATGTCATTTGAATTATATAACGACAAACTAAATGACGTCGCATTCCATTTGACATGACTAAGTTACGTCTTGGTTTTGCTGATATTCTTCATATTATTCTACCAGATTCATACTCTCTTGCGGAAAGGACTCTACAGTAAAGTTGTGGGAAGTTGGCACTGGAAGACTTCTAAAGCAGTATCTGGGTGCTGTTCATATGCAATCACGTTGCCAGGTATATAGACTGTTCTTTTTTTTTCTTTATATTTACATTTTCTTTCTTGCCTATATATGTTCTATTCTTCAGATAGTTGTGAATGCAATTGCAATTTCTCTTTTTTTGATGGGTAACATAATTTATTATGACACTAACAGTTTTATGTTTTTGTTGACATGAATATGTTATTAATTCTTGAAGAACCTTGCTTTTCCTTCACAGTTTCTAAATGTTTATTTTTTTTTTTTTTGCTCCAAGCTGAACAGGAAAGTGTTCCACTGGAAGATCGTAAACATTTCATCTTGTTGTCTGTCCATGAAGTGCTTATTAAGCAGTGTTACAATGTTTCATCATTTATCATGTTATATTATTTAGTGCTTTGTGAATGTGGAAACTATTTAGTCTATGGACACTTGGTTTGCATTGACAGAAGAAATCAATTTATACATTATGATGGTTCCCCCATCAGAACTTGCACATGCATAACGAAAGGCAAACTTTGTCTAATAAACCAATATAATCAGATGAATATGGTTTTGCATATTATTTAGTTGTCTTTTCATTCCTGATTGTAGGCTGTATTCAGCGAGACCGAAGAATTCATTCTCTCTATCGATGAGCGAAACAATGAGGTCAGTTGTCAATTCCAGTATGCCTAATGTTGCTCCATAGTGTGTATGTGGCTATAAAAAGGATATTGTGCAGGTTGTTATTTGGGATGCACTCACTACTGAAAAGGTGGCAAGGTGGCCGTCCAATCACATAGGCGCCCCACGGTGGCTCGAGCATTCTCCGACAGAAGCTGTTTTTATGACTTGTGGAAATGACAAGTCCGTCAGGTTCTGGAAGGAGATTTCCTAAGGAACCTGGAGACATTGACCTTGAAACATCTAAAGATTCATTTGTGTAAAAGTTGAAAGACAAGATATTCCCATAGTAGCTAGCAGGTTTGTAACTTCATCATTCCTTACAAAAACAGTTTTGATAAAATTTCTTGTATTTAATGTCTGCATTGTTGGCTTCTCTATTTGTCATTCTGAATTGCTTGTGATTTATAAATCTTCAAATGAAGGTGATGTGCTGGTAACTTCTAGCACTTTGATGCACAGCAAACCCTCTGCATGGTTTATTCAAAGTATCTGCTCTTATTAGATTAATTGTTTCAGGCAATTGAGAACAACATTTGAAAAAAAAAGGGAAGTAAAAAGGTAACATTAAAAAATGAGGTAAATGGAGGAGCCGAGAACTCAAGTGTACAACATTCGTTTTATGATCGAATTCATCACTTCAACAATCCACAATAATATATAAGACTACAAAAATTGATCCTTATATTATACTAAAATAATCAAAAGGACTTGATTTGTGATCATTAAAATAATTTTATGGTTATGATGATCAAGTTTACCATTTAAATTGATAAAATAAATTAATAAATGGTTGTTAAATCAACCAAATGAATAAAACGCTATACACATCGGGTATATAGAGCAATGTGCTCTATATATTCGTTTTTCTCATACATTGTTTGGATATTAATAACGAATGAGTGTGGTGGATTATTAATAAACTTATATTTGGATAAGAATTGAATGAAGATGATGAGTTAAATTAAATTATATGTTGATTGAATAAAAAATTAAAATCATGTGTTAATTGATAAAAAAAATTATTTTACCTCTATATTTAATTTAAAATTAAAAAATAAAAGAATAAAATGAATTATAAAAAAAATTAAATATCATTAAATTGGTAGATTAAAATTTAAGTTTTTTTTATGGATTTTAAACCACCAATCCATCCTACTTAATTTATTAAAAAAATGTTTTCAAAAATGGTGTTTGCCTTATGAGCCTACCCTATCCTAACCTACTCATCAAAATTCATAATGCAAACATACCTTTAAAAAAATCACTTCTCCATTTTATACACTTTTTTTTTTCTTGTTCCTGTTTATCTTAGCTTACTAATTTGACTTGCGTTTAGCATGTGGTCTGTTTAATGATTCCTCATCACAATCTATATTTATCATCTGAAAAAGCCTTTTGTTCTCGGTGCAAAATAGCTTGTTCATTTAAACCCAAACGAAAGGAAAGTAGTCCACCACGGATTTCACTGTCAGATTTTGGTGGTTACATATGCACAGTGCACTGACTCACATGGTTTGGCAAAATTTTAGAATTCCTTTTGGAGTAAAAATAAATTGACTATGAACTCAATGGTTTTGTAATAAAAAAAAAATACACTGTTCACATTTAGACTGAAACCTCTAACCAACTACCAAAGTTGAACCAAATTATTGTACTGCAACAAAGAGGACGAACACAAATTACAATTAAATTAATTTAACATGACTATGTTGTGTTGAACTTCCAATTTCAAACACAAATTACATCCTCTTCATCATCATCCTCGATATTCTGCTGATTTGCAAGTTCAGCATATTCATCTAACGATGAAGCAGCGAATAAATCTCCCTCTCTACTTCTGTCTCCAACTTTAGGGACTGAAGGTCCCTTATTTGTTTTCTCATTGTTCATCTGCAAGGCAATAAAAAAATCAACAACCGTGGATTGATAATTGACTTGCTAACGGAATACTGGATATAATATTAAGATCATGAAACAAATTGGCTAAGATGGTGTAGTGAGCATGACTCGATCAAATAAGGCTATATTATACATGTACCACAATAAAGTTAGAAATTCAGGAAACCATGAAAAAAAAAGTAGAATTTGTTGGATATAATCTTTGGAACACCAATGTTACTTATATTAATATCACATTAACAAGAATATTTTAAAAATGAAGAAAGAATTTGAAAAAAAAATGAATTTAGATTGTAATTTAAAGTAAACTTATACTCTAAAGATGTTGGAGAACTTAGTTCAATAAGATAGTTCAATGCTTGCAATGAGTAGAAAAGATGTAGGATCCAATGACAGTAGCATGTAAAAGGGCACAGTGAGTATTAGGAAATGCACTGTAAAACAAAGTCGACTAAAATTAATGACTTGCTGACAACCAATGCTTGGGCCCTCCTGTAAGATTAAATAACAAGAAAGAAATTCCAACATTTAGTCATGCGGCTCATGCCCAACTTATATAATACGATATCTTATATGAAGTGTGACCTTAGTATACCTTCATTTTCCTTTATACTATCAGCATAACACATTTATTATTAGTGTTGAAGTTAGCAGCAGTAAGTTGAAAAATAAATGATTGTGGCTCAGTTTGTTTCAATGGAAACAATTACCAGAAAAGTGAATTCCATGTTTTCTGGTGTTTGGAAACAAAACATAAGTCTTGGTCAACCAGAAATTGTTTTTCGGTTTGACCAAAAACACAGAAAAAAGCCAGCAAAATGAATTCCCATTATCAAAAGGGGAAGTCATTTTCCCAGCTCCTTACCACATAGCATTTTTACTCATCTCACAGGCAAGTATAGTGATGATAGATAATGATATTTTGATGTACACAAAATAAATGCATAATCTTTTTTTATGTGAATGTATTAATGTACAAAGTTCAAAGTATTAAAATGACAATACATTAAAAACTAGTTACAGAAAATAATCAGAGAATGTTTGACAAATAAAAGATGCATTTTCTATCGATAGAATATTAAAATTTTAAAATATAAACTAACACTTATTTCATAGTCTATGCAAATCTGAAAAATGATTTCTGCCTCAAATTTTTTTCTTTTTTGGGGGGTGCCTCAAATGTTATTGTATATGAAACAAGCATAGTATAATATTTACCATAATTAGTTGGCTCAGCTATCTTCTATATCAATCAAATTGGAAAATTTAGCTTATAAGAAAATGAAAATTTAGCATTTACAACCATCATGAATTATTTATTCATGTTGTCATGCATTTTAACTAGTTTGTCACACATATTTATATTTGTGTGGAGAGAGTGCAATAACTAACTGCAAATGTTTGTTTTAGTTATTATCTTATGCAATAAAGTAATTAAAATGTTCATTGCAATAAAGTATTGATTTTAAATATAAAATTAAAACTCTGGTCATGGTACAATTTTTTTATCTATCTAAACACCATAAGGTAGTTTCCAATTGATCATATATATACATATATCTATATATATATACATAGAATATAGCCGAACATAGGAAAATAAACTATTTCTCAAAATGATTTTCCTGAAAATCCATTTTCTCTCAAAATTTTGTTTTCATTAAAACAACACCCTAAACGCAAATTCAACAAAAATTGTAATCAGATAAAAATGCACTTAATACTTAATAGTGAGAAGAGTTCATTGAGGAATATATGAAGTATATCTACATAATTACACTCCATATCTGATTCATGACTAAGACCCTTGGAGATTCTCCGAAATGTGAACAATTGAGCATAAATATGAAATTGAGTTGCAGGTAAGACACATCAAATCTGTAACTGTTATATGTTATTAAATATAACAGAAGTAGCAGGAAAATCATAATCCTAATATCATAGTAAAGTCCTTACAGCACGTAGAAGTGTCCTCCGATCCCTCTCCCTAGCATTCTTAATGGCCTGAAAGATGGTTATATCATTCAGCGAGTTTTTACAAAGTTAAGTCAGCACAACTACGAAATCGGAAAAAAATGACAGCAGCGAAAAGAGCACAAGAAAAGAACCTCCTCTAGTGACTTGCGCTCATTCTCGGCCTCATCAACATCCCTAGAAACAAAAGCAGGATTCTTTAAGAAGAGAGACTATAAAAAAAGTACAAATTAAATATGCGGAGGATAACACAATTATCAGTTGACAAGGACAAGATAAAAACCTCCCAACAATGTCCTCAGTGCGACAGCAACATTTCGCACATACACCAAGATCCTTAGAACATGCTGCACTCAGTTAAAATTTTCAGTGAACAACCATAAAGATGAGATATTTCTGGAAGAAAAGCAAAATACACATCATTTTTCCTGTTTCAAATGAATTAAGAGTTACCAGAGCAGATGTTATGATGAGCTTGTCGAACCGCCCGCTTCCCGCACTTCTGACTGTAACATCATAAACATGCATCGCATACCACATTACATGACATGAAAAAAACTGACAATAAATAACATGAACTCGATGATAGTAAGTAAAATTGTCCAAAAGAGAATATATCTATACCATTTTGCGGGTTCAGTGAGAGGCTTGTATTTGCCATATCTACGAACAAAGGAGGAAAAAAAATCACTGGCAGCTAATAAAGTCCGAATTTTTACAGAGTTTATCGACAGTAACAAGTAACAACAGCAACAAAAATTACAGAAAACACATGCAAGCGAAGAAATTGTACTTTCTCTTCCAATCGATCTGCTCTCTGCAGCGGGGGCAGACGCCGGTGATGGCCGAGAAGGGCTTATACCTCCCTCCCAACTCCTGCGACGTTCCAGTTCAATAAGAACCCATCAGTCCTCCGATGAACAGATAAGAAACTACACACAAATTCACATAGAGAGAGAGATAGAGAGAGAGAGAGAGAGAGAGAGAAAGAGAGAGAGAGAGAGATGACCGTTTCGTTGATCTTGCGGCCGGAGTTGGGCTTCCAGGCGTACTTGTTCTGGTGCTTCGGCGGCCCCTGCCGCTTCGCCCCCGACGACGCCATCACTTTTCCTACTGCTCTTCTCTTCTCAACCGGCGGCGTCGCAAGGGAGGGCGGACGCCGCTGCGTCTCTTCTAGCAATGCTGGACGCCGTGGATCGCTTATGGGCTTATGGGCTTATGGGCCGGTCAAAAGGTTGGCCCATTAGTTTAATTAGGTTAGTTAAGTTAAGGGCTTCAACATAAGATTTGAGGTCATAAGGCCCCAAAATAAACAATTATACTACATTTTTTTTTTTTGGATACCCACTTGGGGCCTCCGGTATCCAGGGCTACTAGCACCTGACTAATCCGGAGTCGAGGATGAAGAGCAGAAAAGGTATTTCTCTGGCCAAATTGGCGACTCCGAGACTCGAACTCGGGGCTACTAGCTCCCGGTCCCTCAACCCGGGACACACCCGTGCTAATCAAGTGTGTCAACCAACTTGATTAATTATACTACAATCTATAACTAATGTTTCATTCAATATACTTTTTTTTATTATTTATTGTTTTTATCTTCATTCGATATTTTAACTCATCAATTGACCAATTATTTAGGTACTGCGAGAAAAGAAACCACAAAAGAGAATACGGAAAAATTTGCCCCTCGATTAGATCATAGAATATTTGATGGTTATAATAATTCAAATATCTTCTAATATCAACCAAAGGAGTTTGTATAAGCACTTAGTTCCTGAACAAAAAGAAATTTTAGGGTATATTTGGATTATAAGTTTTGACTGCTGAGTTAAAATTAAGTTAAGATGAAGTGGGCTCACATGACAAAAGATCACGTTTGGATATAATTTTTTAAAAAAAGTAAATAGAACTTGATAGATGGTTTGAAACTCATGAAACAACTTACAATTTAATTCACCAATTTGATGATATTCGATGGGTTCTAAATTTTCATATATGTTTTACTCTTATTTTTATCTCTAATCTTAAATCAAACAAGGAAAAAAAACAAACTTTTATATCAATTGAACTTTTAAATTCTATGATTAATTTTTTTATTCAAATAAATATATGATTTAATTTAACTCATCATGTCCATAATTTTTTTATTCAAACATGAATTTAGTAATAACTCACTAAACTTTACTTCATTGCTAAATACCCAAACAAAAACTTAGCAATACACATTTGTTCATTCGAGTTAGAATATAAAATATTATCAACGGATACAAAGACTTTGCGGTGAAAATTTTATTTTTGTATTTTTTATAGATATTCATAAGGCCAACGCCTAATACAACGCTGAAAATAGTAGAAGAATGCTGGAGTAAAATAGACTTTGAAAATAAATCTTCCATCTTTTTCCTAGTCATGATGATTCAACTGGGGAATCAAGATTTAAATCACTTTAACGAAGATCTTTGTTAGATCTTATCATATTTAACTTTCTATCTATGTGATTGATTTTTCATGATATATCATGATCTTTATTCGATAGTCTATTTTGTGTTTCTCATATGACAGTGATTAAGATTTCAATCTTTAATAAATTAGTGAACAGTACAGAGGTTAAATGCCATCGAACTTTCAAATATACTATTGAGAGAAAAAAAAAAACATTTGCATAAAAAAGGGCTTCCTGGCTTTTGGCACCATGCATGCATGCATGCCTGCATGCCATGAAGTAATGCCAGTTCTTACCCCTTGCAGTTATATATCTTCAAGCAGCCCCTGGAATAAAGCTTGCCTGACTTGCCGGAGCCGGCCACCGCCTGATTAGGGTTCAGAGCACGGTACATTATGTGGCTTCTGGACAGGAGGAGCCTCCTTCCTGTCTCCGACGCCATCGCCTACTCCTCCACTCCAGCCTCGTGCCATATGTTGAATCCCCCAGAAATCAGCTGCACTACTGCAGCCTCTGATCCTCCCACATCATCCAGCTCCACAGTTCCATTAACGGAAACTGCAGCAGCAACAGCAACAGAAGCATAGAAGAACGAAGCAAAACACATGAACTTGAATCCTACCATTTTGTATGTACGTACTCTCCGCATGCAGCTTCCAGGAACCTCGGGTGTTCATCCGATTAATTTGATGTTCGAACAGGAGCGACAAGGATTAAATCTTGGCCAAATTGATAACTCTAAGAGTTTGAACATAAGGCTAATTGCTTTCTCGTCTCTCAACCACTGAACGAATACCCACTAATCATATACACCAATCAAACTTTAGTTCAATGGTAGAGCTTTCGGGCTTGGGTACAATATTACAATGGTACGGTCAAGGTCCAGGACCCTCCGGTGTTCACCCGATTAATTTGGTGTTCGGACATAAACGACAAGTGATTACTCTAAGAGCTTGAACATGAGGCTACTTCCTTCCTCATCTCTCACTAATCATATGCACCAATCAAACTTTAGTTCAATGGTAGAGCTTTCGGTTAAAAATTCATTAGCAGCATTTTCAAAAATAGAAGACTAATTAGCAGAAGTTTCATTTTTCCTTTATTACTATCAAAATCTTTCTTGCAACTAACAAAGAAGCATATCAAAGCTTTTGTGAATTCTTATTATACAGCTGTGAACACTTGAGCACAAAATATGGAATTAGTCATAAGTATATACATAGTCCTACACCAAATGTGAAATTATCATTTTGCATGTTACTCAAGTAGCAGGAAAAAATACTGTTCAAAACTTGAGAGTAAAGTTCTTACAGCCTGAAAAAAGTGTATTTGGATCTCTCTTCTAAGCATCTGAAAGATGGTTATACAATTCAATGAGTTCATTCAAAGTTATAAGAGTTACAGAATCAGAAAAACAACAACGGTAAAAAGTTGATGTATGTTCTGCTTTTTTTCTCCAGTGCATATTACTCATTCTCGGCCTCATCAACTTCTCTTTAAGATCAGAGAGCAATAAAACTGAAAGATTTACCAACAAAAACAGCAGAACTAACGCAAAAATAATAATTTTCTGATTTTCTACTGTTTGGATGCATGAAATATATCAGTCAACAAAAAGAAAAATATTGTTCAGATTTTTATTCATTAAAACAATCGGCCTTAAATTACATGCGATCATCATATATAGAAAAAACTGCACTAAATGTGAGTTCCATATTACTTCCTGTAGTTATATTGGGTCTCGCAGTTCCTCGTATAAGCGCGGCCGGAGTTGCCGGACCCTGCCGCCGGCTTACCAGGGACCAGAGCATTGTAAATTTATTAACAAACAATTGATAATACATTAAATCTTAATCAATGATAAACTCTTGTATGACTCTCTATGCATCACAATTGTTGAAATAATTGGAATGATAAAATCGCCCGTTCCATACTCTCTAGGGTTTGAATTATTTTAAATCTTGTAAGCATCTGTTATTTTCTCATAAAAAAAATATTCAGTCGTCGTTCGAAGACATAACCTAATTAAGGGTGAACCTCGTAACTCTTGTGTCTTTTTCTGTGTGTGAATTTGTCTCTCTCTCTCGTCTCATATCCGCAACACAAATAATAATTGGAAATCTCTCAATTTTACATTGAATTACTGTGGAAAGAAAAACCGACATAAAATTGGTGGTAAGAAAGAAATAAATAAAGATAAAAGTGCAACTACCACTTGGTCAGTCCATGCTATTTTAGTCGAATTGGGCCATAGTTAACTACTATCGGTGGCCCAAAAGCCTGGTACAACAAATTCGCATTGCTGATGAGAATTGACATGTGCAGTCATGGGCTTCAAATATGGGGCCCATATCCGACGTTTAGGTACTCATTTTTCTTTATACCAATTAATTGGAATGTAATGATATGCATCTTTTTTTTAGTTCTTACGTAGTTAAAAAGATTTTGTTAAAAGTCTTACTCGACATTAATTAGTTTAAGTAAAATTTTGAAAAGAGTGCGCGATAAAAAATGAGTTGGTGACTCATATCCTTAATTATTATATGATACATCGATCCATAGACTTTTTTAATATATGCACTCGTTGTTTTGGTGAGTAGTCACCATCTGTGAGCTGTAGTTGTTTTTTGCTTTCACCAGTTTCATAAGTTGTAGTTGCAAGATGCGTTCTCTAAATATCCAGAGAGAGAGAGAGAGAGAGACAGAGAGAGAGAGAGAGACAGAGAGAGAGAGAGAGAGAGAGAGAGAGAGGTGGAGATGGCATTTCAAAATGTGTGTTGCTGTAGTGCTCTACTACTGGTGATGCTATTTTCCTCTGCCGCCGGCGCTGCTGCAGCTACTGCTGGCGGTGGAGGCGGAGGCCGTAATCAGGTGGCGGATGGCCGACAACGACAAGATCAACTTCGGCTGCCGAATGACTCCTTCTCCGTTGATGGACAGCACTGGCAGCTCCTCGGATCGTCGCCGGAGGAGTGGGCGCTGCCGTCGGAGACGGCCAGAAGGATCCTCACCTCAAAAACCTATATAACTCCGGGTACTTTGGACAAGAATAATCCGGTGCCCGGAAAAGGGCCTGCACCAGCGCCGGGCGGCTCATACACGTGCCCCGGTAGGACTTATAAAAGCCACGCTAGAGCTTGCTAAAGGAATATTATATACATATGGGATCATAATTAGCTAAGTTTTATTGCATGCATGCATGGCTTCAATCTTTGTATTGGATGAATAATTAGTGCTCGATGATGTTTTACATACGAGCACCAAGTACGTACGTACGTTTTTTAAGATTTATTTTCTCTTTTTTTTTTCGTGGATATGTAACAACGTAATTGTGAGATTTCTTTGCATGCATCCATCACCTTGTATCTTTGCTAAAATTCTTCTCCTAACAAATTTCTATCCATTCTTGCCTTTAGCCATAACATTTCTTGCTAAAATTTTTTGTACTATGTATGTACCTCAGATAAAATAGTCTCTGACACAATAATTTTAAGTGGCAACGATTAAAAATGATTATAAAGTTATTAATATATTATTAAAGTTGAACATAATTTGAAAAGTTTGTGCATGATTTGATAGAGTTACAATAACTTTTCCAAAGCCAAAGCTACGTATATGTTAAATTACATAGGACAAAGAGGCAGCATCTACTTAGGAGAGATAACATTACATGAATTTCATGAGGGAAAAAAAATGAATATGTTGTGCGATATATAGGTATAGACTAATAATGATGATTGATATATAATATATGATATATTTTGAGGATTGTATGTCAACCTATCAAAACTTTTCTATTAGAAACAGTTACATAGTTACTTATTACTTTGAGATGAGAGAGAGAGAACACATAATATGAACGATGGAGAGAGGAACACAAGGGTTGAGTGGGAATGGATTGGGCGCAACACACGCTTCAGTCCTTATATTGGCCGCTGCCGCGTAGCACTCCGCCCCCAATACCGCGGCCGT
>LTAE01006684.1:5336-24696 GCA_001647135.1 Pontederia paniculata
AAATCTAATAAGATAATCGTTCCTATCCAGGATGACAACTCTCTTATTAGGGTTTTGAAATGCATTAAGTTGTAAAATCTAGATTGAAGATCATTCTTATCCAGGATGACAATTCAACAGATCTCACATCCAACATTCCTATCTAGGATGACATCAGATGTGACATGCAATGTATAAAGAATAAATATACGTCTAGATACAATGCCTTACAAATAAATCATTCTTATCCAAGATGATAACTTATTTATAAATCATTAATCAAGAAAATATTTCATAGGAATCCAACAAAACATGCGCAAGAGATTGAAAAATAACTCAAATTGATATTCAAAATCTAGGGTCTCTCAGTTTCCCTTTTTACAATAAAAAACCTCCAAAAGAAAATAACTTTAATACATGGGAGTTCATCCTCTGTATAGAGAGGAGAAGATACAGGAATAATTACAAATAAAATAACAAAGAAAAATTACACCTTGGGTTTCTTGACGATCATCAATCCTGTAGCACTTACGTCTCCTTCTTTAAGTTCTCCCAGGCTCCAAGCACCCTTCCTCTAGGGTTTTGGATGTTATTTATAGGGATGGAGAGGCCTTGGATGATAGAATTCATCTAGGAGTAGAGTAGGATTGATAGGAGATCAAAATTATCAAAAAATCCCATAAAAAATACATTTTAATATAAAATTCCGCATATCGTCACGGCCCGTGACAAGAGTGTCACGGGCGTGACCGAACTATGGCCATCTCTGTGCGTTGTCATGGCCCGTGACAGAAGTGTCACGGCCGTGACCGAATAGCATCTCTTGTTCCGAGGTTTGTCACAGCCCGTGACAGATAAGTCACGGCCGTGACCGAAGACTTGTGTTAACCACATGCATGTCACGGCCCGTGACATACATGTCACGGCCGTGATTATCTGAAAAAAGCGTCACGCCCGCGACCTGGGTCGTGACCAATGGTTGATTTACGTTGTCACGGCCCGTGACAATCTTGTCACGGCCATGACCGAAGTTGACTGTCCCTCGTGGGTGATGTAACGACCCGTGAATGAACATCACGGCCCGTGACGAACGATGTCACGGCCCGTGAAAAGTCATCACGACCCTTGACAAGTCATCACGGCCCGTGATGAATCAATTTTCCCTTTGATCCTTCCTCCGCCATGCATCCAACAGACCCTGGATATCTACATATGCTGACTCATTGAATAAAATAAATGAATCAAAATAGCAAAAATGCATGAATATAACAATGAAACGTATGTAAATTATACTAATTATATAAAGGAAAATATGAATAATTAGGTAATTATCATCTTCATAAAAAAATTATTAAAAGGATAATTTAGAATGATAGTTGGTGATGACTAGGGCGTGGATGAAAATAAAGATGACGAATAGAACTAAGACTCTATCATGGAAATAATTATGCACAAGTTCTGCTCGAAGGTTCACTCTCCAGATGGATTAGGAACAACTATTACTATGACCTTCCTTAACGAATAAATCAACTATCCAGATGATAACAATCTATCAGGTATTCTTTAACGACTTTACTCTCCATATTATAATCATAGGATGCAATCGAATGTATTTCTAAACGATTAAATCATTCTTAACGGGTTAACCTAATAGACCACACACTACTAAGTCCTTAACGGATCACGATAGCATGACATGAATTGCATAAAATATTGACCATACTACACAATTAATGATCAAATGAATAATCTTAGAAAACTCAAGCAATCATGTTCAGGAAAAGAGACAACTAAATTAATATCAAAAGTATACAGGTTCTATACCTAATGAATAATTCTTTACAACTTGAACTAATTAAAAGATACACAGAAATTTTAGAACATGGTAAAGTTCATCCCAACAAAATCTTGAACAAGAAAATACTCTCTAGATCCTTCGGAATAATTCCCTGCTCTCTAGTGTTCTAGCTTTGGTTGACGGCTCCTAGCATCCTTTCTCAAGTTGCAGACGAAGTCCTTTTATTCTTCCTCTCAGATTAGGGTTTCCTAGGGTTAGATGATAGAGCATGTGAACTCTTAGATCAAATATGCTTCCCAATCAATGGTGGCGATGGAAAATCTATCAAAACTCATCAAAATCCTCAGAAATATGTTGCATTCTAATTTTTAGAGTTTCATATCAAATACAAATTTTTATGGCGATCAAATCATATCAAAATCTTGAACATATAAATTTTCGTCAATCTCTCACAGCTCGTTACAAGATTTCACGGCACGTATGTATGTACCTCTTCATAATGTCTCGAGTCATCATGACTCGTAATGATCTAACATGGCCCGTAAGTCGAGAGTTGAATAGATTTACAAATTGATCTTTTCTTCCCTCACGGCTCGTTATTCCATTTATGGCCCGTGATGATGAACTTCAGTAATCAATCATTGTTGAGGTTGTTATGAATGGTGAAGTTCCATGATATATGACTTCACGACCCGTAATATGGTGTTAAGGCCTGTGAAGTATTTGATGATCTAAATTGCTGCCATTGTAAGAGTCATTATATAGCCATCATGGTCGTGATCTCTTTCCTTATGGCTCATAATGAACCATAACGGCTCGTAACAGTCTGATGTGCAATTGCGTTGTCCCCTATAAAGGTCATAAATGAGCATAACGATATGTGATAGATCCAGTTGCAGCTAATCTTTCTTCATCATAGCCCGTAATGGTTCGTCATGGCCATGATGGCTCCTAGATGTTGATTTCCTCTTCGTGAGCAAGTTCTTTTGCGATGTTCAGGTGATTCCAACCCTTCCTTAGCCTCTCCAAGTGATTTCCTACAAAATGTACACCAAACTGGAGTAGATTTTGGATTTTAAATAATATGAACAATTAAAGATAAAAATAGATGCATGTTATGTGAGAATGGCTCAAAATGATGTCTAATGCAAGCCCTAAAATATGTTATAAAGTGCATGCATCAGTATTCATTGTTGTTCAGATTCTGAGAAACTCCTAAGTCAACTCCTCATACGTGTATCGTTCCTTCTCGAGAAAGTGTGCAATGTCAATCCTCCAAAGTAGTTGAGTCATGTCATTCCATAGCCTGTATATCTCCAATGTAGTCTTATGAGCGAAACAGGTCAACAATGGAATGGTCATAGTATAGTCGTCGTTGCTCGTTGCTCCTGAACATGATAGTTGGTGGCCGCGTGATGAGCTCCTGGTCTGTCGAATGATCGTCGCTCGTGATGCAAATACTAAATGTCCTCTGCTTCTTGTGGTGCTCCATCAATAATGCTTGAGAACTAGCTACAAGTGAGGAAAGACTAAGCGGGGTCACAACAGTGAAGACGATGTCACGATATGTGAAAGTTGCGATCACGGCTATGAATGGGAACTCACTGCCGTGAAGATGGTGAGCGCCTCCTTGGTGCCCTCCACAATCTCACAGCCCATGATCTATAACTCACAGCCATGAGTGACCTTCTTTGACCCATGAAGTTTGATTCATACTCATGAGATAGTCTTCTCTTCTTCGGTACGAGTATCACGACCTGCAAAAAAGGAATCACGGCGTGAAGAAGGCAAAAAATTGTTCACGGACTATGATGTTTGTCACGACCGTGAAATCGTTGTATCTTTTGCGTTCCTAGAGTCAAGGACCATGCTCGTGCAGCGCTGGCGATGGAGAAGATTACTACTGAAGCTTTGAAATACGTCATCAAAGCTTGGCTTCTTGCAGTAATTTAAGAGGAACTACCGACGAGTCAAATGCACGACGTCTTCGGCCTTTAGGGCTGCCCGCGATGTCGTGCCGAGTGGAGAAGATGGCGGCTGGCGAGTGGAGTAGGAGAAGACAAGGAGAAATAGGGAGAATGAGGAGTGTTGGAGATGAGCCATTTCACGGGGATTAAAAGTCGGCACAGGCGTCATATTTACGTGAGTATTGATTGTGGGCAGTTCGGGAGTGGTGGTTGGGAGATAGATGGTTGGATTTGAATTTAATGTGGTCAAAGTCTTTATCATGGCCCGTGACAGTGTAGTCACAGTCGTGATCGAGCAAGGTTATGCAAAGGATTTTTCATGGTTGTGAGAGTAGGATTACGTGTTATTATCACGGACGTGACACATGTGTCACAACGTGATACTAGAATTACGCATGGAATACGCGCTCTTGACAGATGTGATGGTAGTTCACGGAAGTTGTCATAGCCTGTGACAATGATATCATGGGTATGACGTAGGGGTTATGGTTGTGGAGCTCGTTTGATCACGCTCGTGATATAGGTCGTGAAAATATGAGTCACGATCGCGATTGACTCGTGATCTTCTAAGTTGTGGTGTGTCTGTCTGTTTGATCATGCTCGTGAGGAACTTCCATGATCCAAATTTCACAGACTTTCAAATTGTTTCATGGTCTGTGATGTGTTTTTTGAGAATGACTCTTGCACGACGAGCAAACCTAAGACTCAACTCAAGGTTAGTAGGTTAGGGACCAAATAAAATAAAATTCAAACTACAAAAATGAACTAAAACTAAGGAACAATCTCACACAAGAACAAAAGATGTGATCGTGAATGCCCTATCATGGTGAGTGTCAATAATTGCCTAGACACATGCACCCTTCTATCTCCCAACTTTTCGCTATCAATGATCTTGATTTGCTCAATTATTTTTTCTTCAATTATATTCTCGCATTGTGGGTCCACAAATTGTCGGTGTTCTTAGACTATAAGTGGGCTTTTGCAATGTCATTGCTTTGAAATTGTTGGCATTCTCTTCTATTCTAAGGTTTGTTGATCTAGAGACAGTGATATTGTACTTATAGGGACATCAGAAGGTGAGCTCCTCCTTCTGACTCGTCCATCTTCAATGATGTACTCGCTTGTCTCCTTGTGTCGACATTGAAGTGTCCATCTCTTTTGATTGTCTCTTCATGGCCTCCATCTTCTTTGAAAAGAATTTTGATTATGAAAAGGACACACAAAATATATTGGATGTACCTCATTGTTGCCATTTTGAATTTCAACATTTTGAGAAATCAATTGTGCAACTTGCTTCTCTAATGTTTCAAGTTTTGTTTCCATGATTTCAAATTTAATTTTCACATCTGATAACTGAGGAGTAGGAGATGGAACTTTCTCAGCTTTGGGTTGACTTCTTAATTCTATCAATGGAGCCTTCGAATTGGTGCTGATGTTCTCCTGCATGATGAGTCTCTTTTCAATGGTTGTAGTCAATTGCTCAATAATCTCCTCAAGTTGACATTTAACTCAATCGATGGTTTAGTTTTGATTTAAGAGTTGATGACACCATCTAAAACCTTGTTGTGCTTCATTAGATTTGTAATTTGCATCTCCGTTGATTGAATCATTTTCTCTCGCTCGGTGAGTTTTGTCAACAACCCACTCATCTATGTGTGTGCAAGGTTTATGGGGTCCATTGACAAGTCCTCTAATTGCAATGGTTGAGGCATCTTGCTCGTGTTCTGATTTGGAGTTGCCTCATGTTTAGCATATTCAACGCATTTGCCTTTATCTTCAATCCTTGGCTTTGATTGTTGATTGCTCGTTTGTTGCTTCTTTGTTGTTGAAGATAGATTGATGTGAAATTTGAATTCGCGATGTTTGGAAGATATGCTCTGAAAAACTCATACGCTAAAAGAATAAGTGAAAGCAAACAAAAATAAAATATCAAAGTAGTTAATGAGAATAGAATAGATAGTTAACGAATTAATCCCCGACAACGGTGCCGTAAACTTGATGTGTGCTAACTATGCAGAAAATATCGCTAGCAAGTGCATTAGTCCTATCAAGTAATAGTTCAAGATTTAGTTGAGTATAGATCGCACGAGGACTAATATTAACTCTATCTATCTACTCCCACCAACTAATAGGAGACAACAAAATTGTGATAAAAAGGAATTGTTAATAGAAAATGAAGAAAAGGAAAGAGAAGAAAAAAGTTTGACAACAAGAGCCCTCTGGATTAGGATGATGTAAGATGAATTGGGAAAATTCAATTAAATCGAGATGTAATGAATGTTTAAGTTGACTCAATTCTTATGAGGATTAGAATCTACCTAAAGTCTGATGTCCTCTCCACGATGCACCAACTACCTCAGATCTAATAGATTTGATTGTTCCTCTCTAGGATGCCAATCTAATCTAAGAGGGTTTTGAGATGTGTAGTATTTCCTAAATTGTGAATCGTTCCTCTCCAAGATGCCAATCTCACAGACCTCATGTCTAAGATATTCCCCTCCAGATGCTACCAAGATGTGATATGCAATGCTTTGACTTACAATTCAAAAAACACTTTTACTTATCAAAGAGAAATGCGAGCTCGCTATTCCTCTCCAAGATGCTAGCAATGATTCAGATTCTCAAAATGCATAAAAGAGTATTAAGAATGACATGCATACACATAAGAAATTCAGGACACAAAATTAATTCAACACGAGTTCAAAGGTTTCTCCCTTATAATCAATAGATCTCTAGAAAATAAACTAAAAATGAATTACAATGGTGTTCACCCAAAAGTTGAGAAGAGAATATTACAAACTATGGATCTAGAAACGCAAGGATCGTCTTCTCAAAATATATGCGCAAAAAACTCTTCTCCTTCTCAAAGCATTAGGCTTGACTCTAGGCTCGTTGTCCTCTCACAAATTCTCTTCCAAATCTCTCTTCGATATTATTTAGTAGATGATAGATCTCCCCAGGTAGATGTTTTCTAATGATATTTATATGTTTGGAGAGTCCTAAAATAACAAACTTTGTTTTAGGTAAGATAAAGCTTGACTTGGGATCTAATTCGTTCAAATACAATTAAAAGCAACATTAAAAAATGAATATTTAATAATCCCTAAAAATTTTCACGACCCGTGACAGAAATGTCACGGCTGTTATCGAACAACTTCTTTCAGCATCGACAAACGTCATCGACTGTGAACTGAGCATCACGGTCGCGACCGAATGTCCAATATCGGATATCGTATTGTCATGGCCCGTGACTTGAAAATCACGATCGTGACTGAAGTGTTGATTTTCTATCCATTGTGTCACAACCCATGATAAAAGTGTCACGGTCGTGTCTGACGGCCTTAATTTTTCATCGGCGTGTCACAGCCTGTGATTGAGAATCGTGGTCATGATCGAATATATGGTTCTTCATTTTCACGTGCTCACGGGCGTGATTGAGTTTCACGGCTCGTGACATCCTCCGCGCGGTCGTGAGATCATTCACAGCTCAATCAGTCCTCATTTTTTTTCACGACCTATGAAATCTCTTTAGGTGTCGTTGTTTGTGCTCACGATCGTGATTGTCCAGTCACAACCATGACTTTCTGAACTTTTATAATATTTTAATCATTTGTTGTATAAAATTGTGGTCTTCGTATATCACACTGCCAAAAATATGGCATTATGCAGACTTTGATTCTAAAAACTGAAATAAAATGAAATGGAGGATAAACAGATGCATATGATGATGAAATGCATGAAAATGAGATCGAAAATGATATGAAAAATATGACTAATTTAGCATCCATCACTGTCACAGTTGTGATGGTCTATAGATTATGTGTGCTAGGTGTGTAATGATCATGTGGAAGGTATTTCAC
Organism: Pontederia paniculata; assembly: GCA_001647135.1. Taxonomy (NCBI): domain Eukaryota; kingdom Viridiplantae; phylum Streptophyta; class Magnoliopsida; order Commelinales; family Pontederiaceae; genus Pontederia; species Pontederia paniculata. Next base: position 12,941 of record LTAE01006684.1, read on the forward strand.
GGTCGTGAAAAATTTATCATGACCTATGATGATTAGTTTCAGAAATATTAGATATGTAGGGAGTCAATCACGCTCATGACAAGGTGTCATGGTTGGAAGGTCACAGCCATGAAAATTTTGTCACAGCCCGTGACGCAAGTGAAGTTTTCAAGGTTTAGGTTCGCACATGGTCGTGACCAAGTGTCACGGCCCATGAACTGGCCAAGATTCCAAGTATATATGAGCTCACGACCTATGAGAATGTCCATCACGGTCTAGATTAGTATTTTCTTGGTCTGTGAAAATACAAAAAAAAATTGAAAAAGTCGCTTATGGCATTTTTTGTTGGGGATGACTCCTAGATTCCTAAAACTTTGGATTCACAAATTTGATAAACAGAATAAGATAACACTAAAATTAAAAGGATAACTCTAAGACTCTAAGATACCAAGACTAACTAAGAGAGGGTTTATGCTGCTAAGACACCAAGACTAGCTAGATTGCCTCAATATTATGGAATCAAGGTTCCAAGAGGTCCAGCATGAGGACTTGAGGCTTATAGTCTTCTCCTGCATAATGCTTCACTCTATAGCAGTTTACTTTCAATGATTGGGTCCCATTTATAAGTCTGAAGTTCAACGATGCCTTGAGGTGTACAATCCTTGATCACATATTGTCCACTCTATCTAGAACTAAGTTTCCCAAGGAAAAGTTTAAGCCGACTATTGTAAAGGAGGACTTGTTGACCATGTAATAGAATTCAATCTATTTTATCTGTCAGTCATATCATATTTTAATTTTCTCCTTATACAACTTATTGTTATCATATGCTTGGGTTCTAAATTCATCTAATTCATTGAGTTTCAATAATCTTTCCTCTCCAACATTCTCAAGGTCAAAGTTTAGGGACTTAGTCGCCCAGTAAGCTTTATGCTCCAGCTATACAGGTAAATGATATGATTTTCCAAACACGAGTCTATAGGGTGGCGTACGTATGGGTGTTTTGAAAGGCTTTATGTATGCCCATAGAGTATCGTCCAGCTTGATTGGTCAATCCTTCCTAGAGGTATTGATAGTTTTCTTTATGATCCTCTTCAGCTCCCTATTCGAAAGGCCAACTTGTCCACAAGATTGGGCATGATAGGGTGTACTCAATCTATGTGTAACTCCAAATTTATTCAGCGATTTATCAAAAGTTTATTAACAAAGTTAGTATCATTATCACTAATGATGACTCTAGGAATCCCAAATCGAGTAAAGATGTTCTTTTTCAAAAAAATTTTGTGATTGTTTTTGCATCATTAGTGGGTGTACCGATGGCTTCAACCCACTTAGATACATAGTCCGTAGGCATCATTATATACTCATTTTTAAAAGATTTTGAAAAAGGGCCCATAAAATCTATTCCCAAACATCAAAGATATCAAAAAAATTATATTGTTCAAAGGCATTTCATTTTTGCGGGAAACGTTACCTGACCGTTGACATTGATCAAAGAAGTTGCAGCACTCTTGAGCATCCTTTAATATCGTTGGCCATTAGAATCTACATTCACCTTTGTCGATGTTTTGTTGGGTCCAAATTGCCCTCCAATTGGTTGGTCATGACAGTGACTAAAGATTTTATTGAATTCATCCTCAGACACACATCTACAAATTAGTTGATCTGCACATATGCGAAACAAATATGGGTCTTTCCAAATGTAATGTTTCAAGTCAGAAAGAATTTCTTCTTTTATTGACTTGTCATCCCTTTAGGCAAAAAATCTCTTGTAATGAAGTTAGCATAATTTTCAAACCAAGGTGAGTGAGAAAAATCAGATGTCTTAAATATTGTGTCAATACTGAATTTTTCTAATTTGGAAAGTCCAACCAGATGTCCTCAGCTTCCTCTGATGTTTGCTCCAATCTAGAGAGATGGTCAGCCACGAAATTCTCAGATCCCTTCTTGTCTCTAATTTCCACATAAAATTCTTGTAGAAGTAGGATCCACCTCAGCAACCTTGTCTTGGCATCCTTCTTAGTCATCAAATGACGAATAGTAGCATGGTCTGTGTAGACTATAACTTCTAAGCAGATCAAGTAGGACCTAAATTTGTCAAAGACATAGACCACTGCGAAGAAGTCTTTCTCGGTAGGGGGTGAGGGGCCAATTCGAATAGTAAATCACATGAAAAATCTTGTAGTGATGTTGACCCAGCACAACCCCAATCACTCCATCACTTGCCTTGCACATGAGTTCAAAAGGTGAGCTCAGTTAGGTGCGACCACTACAGGGGCAGAACTTAGTTTGTCCTTTAGGCTTTGAAAGGCCTCCAGACCTTAGCATCAGCATTGAATTTGATATCCTTAGAGAGCAAGGTTGTCAACGGCTTCACGATCTTTTAAAAAACATTAATGAATCGCTTGTAGAAGTCGGCATGCCCAGATAACTCTTGATACCCCTAACAATGGTAGGGGGGTAAGTTGGTGATTACATCTATCTTTGCCTTGTCAACCTCAATTGTTTTGTCAAAAATTTTATGGCCAAGTATTATGCCCTCATTGACCATGAAGTGGCATTTTTTCCAATTCAACATCTGGCTAGTTTCTTCACATCTTCTCAGAACTCTCTCTAGATTGTCAAGACAATTGTCAAAAGAATCCCCAAATAAAGTCAAGTCATCCATAAATACCTCGAGAATTGAGTCATTTATGTCAGCAAATACGGCCATCATGCAGCACCGAAATATAGCAGGTGTGTTACATAGGTCAAAGGGCATTTTTCTATAAGAGAAAGTGCCATAGAGACATGTAAATGTAGTTTTGTCTTGGTCCTTAGGTGCCATAGGAATTAGATTGTACCCTGAGTAACCATCCAAAAAATAATAATAAATATGCCCCGATACTCTCCCCAACATCTGATCAACAAAGGGAAGGTGAAAATGATCCTTGTGGGTCGCTTCATTTAATTTCCTGTAGTCTATGCAAACTCGTCATCCAGTCACTATTCTTTGGTTCATTATTGGCATTTATAATCATAGTTATGCCCCCCTTCATAGAAACAACCTGTATAGGACTATTCCATGGCTATTTGAGATGGGATAGATTATACCTGCATCCAACAACTTGATGACTTCCTTCTTTACCACTTTCTTTAAGGTAGGGTTCAATCTCCTTTGGAATTGAGAAATGGGCTTGCTATTTTCTTCCATCAAAATCTTATGCATACAAATTGAGAGGGAAAACCCCTTGATATCAAAGATGGACCAAGCAGTTGCTTGTTTGTGCCTTCTTGAAACTCCAATAAGCCTTTCCTCCATCTCATTTGTCAAGTAAGCATAAACAATAACTGGATATGCATTTTTTCTTAATAAATGCATATTTGAAGTGAGATGGTAAATCTTTGAGCTCCAAATATGGGACAACTTTACCTTCATATGCTTTCTGTGGTTTATCTTTGGACTCCAACAAATCTACATTAGAATATTTAGAATCAGGATCTTTGACACAATCTGCTATGATATCATTCAGAACATTTGAGTGGTCATAGTCAAATCTATCGATGACAAATCATGGAGAAAGCACTACAAGGTGTTTCAGAGGGCGGACCATTTTGAAACTTAAGTCTTCATTTTAACTCTAAGAGTTAACTTGCCTTGCTGAACATCAATCATAGTATTTCCTATGGCCAGAAAGAGTCTGTCAAGTATAATAGAAGTGTTTTCATCACAATCCATGTCCATTATGATGAAGTCAGCTGGGAACACATATTTGTCCACTTTTAAGAGAAGATCTTTAATAACTCCTCGAGGTTTCTTCACAGAATGATATGCAACCTGCAACGAGACACTAGATTCCTTGAGTTCTTCATATCCCAACTTAGAACTCCGAATAGGGCATGAGATTTATACTTGCTCCTAAGTCACAAAGTGTCTTGGAGCAATGAAAGTCCCCTATGGTGCAGGGGATGGTAAAACTCCCAAGATCCTCCATCTTCTAGGGTAAGTTTCTTTTGCATACAACACAACACTAAGGAGTTAACTTAACAATTCTTGTATCTTCAATCTTCCTCTTATTTTAAAGTACATATTTCATGAACTTTACATAACTGGCCATTTTTCTCAAGACTTCATGAAAGGGTATATTTATATGTGACTACTTGAAGATTTTCAGGAACATGGAGAATTGCTTGTCCAATTGTTCCCTTCAATACTTTTGAGAGTAAGCTAGGAAACTACCTTTCTCCATTTGTGCTTTAGCAGTTCTCTTCCCCTTTTCCTTCTATACCTCTGGAGGGTTCTTCTCTGTTGATTTCTCAGTCTCCTTTCGAGCTTCAGGATTTTGCAGTTGGTTGATCATCAGGGAACTTTGGATTCTCTAATTGCTTGCCACTCCTAGTAGAAATTGCTTTATCATCCTCCTTCGAGTTCTTCTCTATATTATTGGGTAATGCTCCTGGTGCTCTTCCTACAACTATATTCACTAGCTGGCCTATTTGCATCTCATGGTTGTCAATTGATATCCTAATTCGCCACCTTGGATTTCATGGTAGTCATAAATTTAGTCAACAGCTCCTCCATATTGTTCTTTGAATCTACATGTGAGCGTTGGAAGATCTGTGGAAGAGGGTTGAACCTATTGGTTCCTAGTCCCCATGCCAGAATGGGGTGATTCCTCTAGGTCAGGTTATAATTGTTAGTGAATGGATTGTTGTTCCTAGGAAGGAACCATCCACAAAACCAGCATTCCCAAACTTATTTGCCTCAGAATTGTTGTTTTGGGGACACTCAATATAGAGATGTCCCTCTCCACATAGCTCTTACTGTTGATTAGTGTGAGACATAAATAACTCAAATTTCCTATTGAGTGACTCTAGCTGAGCCACAGCTTCACCATTGGAACTCTGCTCCACATAGAGCACACCCTTTGCTCTTTGTTTTCTGGATCATCTATTTTGCCAAGAGTTGAGTGCTACATCTTCTGTGATCTCATAATCTCATCTGGACTCTTTTTTTTCCTAAAACTAAACCTCCAACATATGAGTCCAATTAGTCCTTATCTTCTTGAAACATTATATTGTAGAAGTCCTCTAGGATCTCCAATAATGGAGTTTATGTGATCAGGGACTTTATATAAAACTTATTTCTACCATTCTTAGACGTCATATAGAGTCTCATCATCCTCTTGTTTAAATGACCTTATCTCACTCATCATCTTCGCAGCCTTCTGAGGTGGACAAAACTTGGTGATAAATTTGTTAATAAACTACTCCCAAGTTGTGATTGCTCATGTTGGTAGGGTGCTCATCCAAGTTGATGCCTTGTCCCTCAAAGAGAAAGGAAATATATGCAACTAAACTGCACCTTCAGACGCGTAGTTGCACTTAAAAGTATTGCAGATTCAAATAAATTATCCAGGTGGGTGTATGGATTCTACATTTTTGTACTCACAATGGAGGGATTGATCTCAAAGTTGTAACATTGATCGCAAGGAGAACCACATTGGATTCTGCATTTTGTACTTCAAGGAGGCATAGGCTCTCATAGTCATCTCAGCAAGTGCAACTACAGCTCTTTCTTGTTCGTTCGCCATTCGGGTTGCTCTCGTTAGTCTACGGGATGTTCTCTCGATTTTTGGATCAAATTGAAGTTCTATTCCTAACTATCTTGTTCGGGAACGGGTCACTTGAGGTGCGGTGTCCAAAATGATTGATCTCTTATTATGTTAAGATTTTCCTGGAAAATTTACAAGAAGTGAAGATCTGCAAAAAGATAAATGAATCTATAAATAGTTTAATGAAATCATATCAAATAAGCAATAAAGAATCCCCTCCAATAGTGCCAAAAACTTGATGTATTTTTTTGTTCCCGTAAAATTGATTTCAAAAACTTATGCTTGTTGATATGGCCTAAAATAATCGCTAGCAAGTACACTGGTCATCATCAAGTAATAGTTCAAGGTGATTTGAGTATCATTCCCACGAGGATTATTTTCTTATCCTAATCTAGTCCCATAAAGTAATAAGAAGGGTACATTGGGTTGGATAAAATAGTTTTTCTCAAAAAGATAAGGTTAAAGATATGATCAAGATAAATTCAGATTTTATGATGACATCAATCTCTGGCCTAGGATGAATAAAGATAAGTGGAGATTAATCCGATTTCACCACAAGTTATAATCAAAGTTCACTTTTATCAATTCTTACGAGGATTAGGATTTTCCAAAATTATTGCTTCCTCTCCAAGATAAGCCAACTATCTCAAATCTAAGGGATTGACCATTCATCTTCAGGATGACAATCTCACCTAATAGAGTTACAAGATGTGTTAATATGAACTTCCTAGACTATAGATCATTCCTCTCCTGGATGCTCATCTCACAGACCTCACACCAAGGTATTCCTCTATAGGATGCTACCTACTTATGGTATGATGCAATTGTTTCGAATTAAAATTTTCAAAGATCAATTCAAAATTCAAAGAAAATTATGGAGTTGGTATTCCTATCAAGGATGCTAACAAAATTCACAACTCCAAAGAAATAATAAAAAGAATTAAGATTAACGTGCACACACATAAGAAATTGATAAACTAAAATTAATCATAACAAGGGTCTATCGAGTTTTCCCTTGCAATAAAAATTCTCCAAAACATAGAACTAATGGATACATGGGAGTTCATCCTTTGAAAATACAAGAGAAAGAAGTATACAACAATGATATTTAGATACTCAACACCTTCGCGACGGTCGCCTTCTTCAGGAAATTTAGAAAATTCGGCTATTCTTCTCCAGCATGTAGGTACTCCAGACTTGAAGCATAAACCTCAAAGAGGCCTTGAAGGATTACTTATAACTTTTCATCAGGTTTAGGGAGTCCTTTGATGATAAAACTCAGTTTTCAGAAGATAGAGGTTCAATCCATAGTGAAAATTGCATCCAAACATATTTTGCAACTTAATTCTACGGAGTTTCATGGCTCGTGATAGAAGTGTCATGCTCATGATCATGAATATGCATTCATCATCCGATCATGTCACAGCCCGTGAAATTGTATTCATGGTCGTGATCGTAAGTATGTCTTCGATCTTCATATACCTCATGGCCCGTGACTAAGGAGTCACGACTGTGATCGTTAGTATGTTCATTATGCATAAGATGTCACGACACAAGACTGAGTCCACCACAATCGTGATCGTGTATCACGCATTATCAACTCGCTCACGGTTCATGATCGTGCTTTCACGGCCCGTGATAAATATCTTTCACGGCTTGTGACATTGCACCATGTGATTGTGACTTATGTGCATCATGGCTTCGGGTTACGTCATTGTTTTCATGGCCGTGAAAGGGTATTTTACGGCTTATAAAAACTCTTCAATTTGTGTTGCTTGCAGTCATAGGCGTGAAATCTCTTCATATCTATGACTTTCCAATTTTTAATTATTTTCCCTCCTATTTCAATCTAGATTATTGTGTTCTTCACTCTATTGCACTACCAAGTTCCCTAGACATACAAAAACACAACACTATGCAGACTCTAACTGCAAAAACTAAAATGAAGTGAAATGAGGGATAGAATGATGCATATGGTGATGAAAATGGTGCATTCAAACAAAAAATGATATGATAAACATGACTAGATAAGCACGCATCACCACCATTGAGAAAAACAACGCCAGAGGGAGACATGAGACATTATCAATATTATTTGATAAGTGATTGTTTAATTAATTATTAGTTACATGTGAAAATGAGTAAGTTTATGTATGGAATTGAGACTTGATTAAGGCTTAATGATAGTTGCATTGTTAATTTAAAATAGGAGATATTAAGCACAATTCCTAGTTAGTGGTAAAAGTTACTAGTCAGTTAGTGGTGCTAATGGATGATTTATTAATTAACTTATATTAAGCTTTAGTTAATAAAGAAACTATTTAGAAATTCATGCACATTGATGTATATACATTTATTAATGTATTTATATGAATGTTAACTCTCATGTGTTTAATTATGCTAATAAGTACCAAGGTATATAAGGGTTAAATGTGACTGGAAGAGATTATATACATATACTAATTAGAAGACTATTAATTATTTGATTATGCACACAAGTAGGTTAGTATTTGAATTATAAAGGTTGTGGCATTAGCATATAAAGGGGAATGTGAACAGGTGCATGTTATATTAAAATTTGCATATATAAATATAAATGTATAAATAATATAGTGTCTAATCTATGAATATTATTACAAGGATATAAATAGATATATATAGATATATGCAATTATAGGTATATTTAGTGAGATATAAAGGAAGTTGACCAACATGTGAGTTAGATGAACTAATATGTATATATTATAATAATAGAAGGGAGAGTTTGGAGAAGATTAATTTAATCATGGGAAAAGTTAGATTTGCCAAACATAATAAGTCAGACAAATAATAAATAGTAATTTACATTATTAATATTAAAGGAAGCAAATAAATAAAATATCTAAAACTAAGGGGTTTTTCTAAGGATAATAAATTTACAATTACTTGACCATAGTAGATAGGTAAGCATATAAATACAATTGAATCTGGATGTTTAAAAGAAATTATTTAAATAAAAAAAATGTTGAATAATGAATATATGATATTGTCAAATAGTTAAGTTTATGAAACTAAACTTGAAAATGTAAAAATTCATTAACTAATCATATTGTAAGTGGTATTATTGGAATTTAATCATATATTGATTACGTTCTCCAGCTTCTTGGTTGACTCGGACAAAGGAGATATGGCAAGGTCGAGCATAGCCGAGGTGAGTGGATTTCACGATCTTAGATATCCACATCGTAGTGGTTAAGTAAAATCATTTCTTTTGGTCATATGAATGATTATATGAATTAATGATGTTATGGTCTTTTGAGATATTGTGATGATATTTGGAATTTGATTTCCGATGTTTTGATATGGATTTCATTATATGATTTCTATGGATTTGATATTGTAATAATATTTCATTAATATGAATTTTTCAGATGTGTTGTCGCGTGATATTTAATGAATCCTATATGGAAATCTATATATGCAAACATTAACTATTTTCATAATGATATTATGGCACATCATGCATATGCATCAGAGCATGCATGGTGACTCATGTTAGAGCCATGAGATGATTTTTGGCGATCGAGTTGATGCACGGTGGGTAGAGGCTCTCACAGTGCGACTCGCGTGGGTGAGGTGTCCCTCTCTTGGAGTGAGGCCCTCATGGTGTTAAGTGACCGCTCGCGTGGGTGAGATGACCATCACGAGGAGGATGAGTGAGGCCCCCGTTGTGTCGAGCGATGTCTCCAGTAGGCGGGGGTGAACCTTATGTAGATGATGATGATGATATACTCGCTGAGGGCGAGGAGGTATCATGACACATAGGCATAACTCATTACTTTGCATATTGGTTGCAAGTATTTACTTATAAAATAGTCTATGCATGATATAATCTTGTGTTTGGATTCCTAGACATGTTCGAATTTTTTTTTCTAGTTTCCATTGTTTGTGAAATATTATTTCTCATGCTCACCCTTCTACTTGTTGTTTTTTATACTTGTAGGTGAGGAGGAGGTGATGCTCCTAGAGTAGTGATGGATCGATGTTTTGCATGCTCATCAGGCTCTTAAAAAGGGAAATAATTAGGATTTTGTGTGTGTGATGGAATGGAGAGACTGAGTGTTATTATTCTTGCATAACATAGATTTTTACCTATTCTTTCTTGAACCCTAGTGCCTATTTTTGTCATTATTGTGGTGGAGTATTGTTGAACTCACCTCAGGCATCTAGCCCATTTACTTTTGTTATATTTTAGTGGCACTTTGGATATATGATTTAGGCTTAGCCTATTTCTTTTATAGACATGGCACATCGACATACTTTTAACGAAGGTCACATAGAAAGTTTGGGGCAAATTTCAAAGTTAGTTTTATTTTGTCTATTATATCTTGGAGTTAGAATTTGGATTAGTGAAATGTCGTAACACCCGCTTGTGATTCCCGACAGCGGATTCGGCACGTGACAAGTTATCATATAAGAGCCTAGGTTTTAGGCCCAACGCAAGGATATGGGTAGAGTCGGGGTAAAAGTGAAAGAATTGCATGTGCTTGTTTGATATATGCTTGTGTGCTTATATATGTGTATGCTTGTCGCATAATGTTTATATTGATTTTAATTTGTCATGATGTATGCTAGAAGTGATATAGTGATGTAATGTATATGTTCTAAACTCGATGTGTCATGAAATATGCTTCAATATGAGAATTGGAATAAGTATGACATCTTTAATATCAATAGCAGTATTCGTGTTTTTTGTGCATATAATGGTAATGCCACATTGGCCGGTGATTATGCTATGCTATGATGTCGTATAGATGCAAAATTTGAAACCTTTCAACTTAGAAAATATATTGTTTATGGTAAACTATGAATTGGCACCAACCTAGGTGAAAAATATTGTTATGACATGCCAACAGAACCTGTTTGGACTAGACAATATCAGAGCTTGATAAGAGTGCTAGCTCTTGATTGATATCATGATCTATAAAGAGTGATATTATACGTCGCTCAATTGATACTGAAAACTATTCAAGAAGTAAGAAAAATATGGTTGATATGATAACAATGTTGATAGCACACGAGAATATTTAATTGTACAAATAGGCATATGATATGTGATATGATTGATATTGTTATACAAGAATTGCAAGCAAAATTACTCTAAACATGGGATAGAGAGATCACATTCGAATCGATTGATCACATGGGTCAAGTATGGGTGTAGACAAAACATATGAGTAGAGCTAATGAGACAGTTTCTATTAAGATTCTCTCAGTCTTTGATGATTGATTAGATTATATATATTTGTAATGACGACTTGACTTGCTAAGTAAAGTGAAATAAAGGACAAAATGACATTGATGAATTTGAGAGTGAGCAAGACTCAAAGATAGTCGAGATCTAGATGACAAATCTTGAGGAGTATTAAAAAATGAGCAACTTGAAAAGAAAATTTAAGTTGAGTGCATTAGTCAAGATTGTTTTTGGCCTAGTTGGAGGACATGAATGAAACATATGATCCGACATTAAATTGGTTGAAATATAAGAATCTTTCATAATTGTTACACTTATGTTTTCTATCATGAAAAAACAAAAGAGAGTTAATAACCTGAAATAGGTAATGATATAGAATCAATTTTTACTATCGACCAAAACAAGATTATTTTTGTACTGATAAGCTACTTTTATATCCATGACCAAATGGGTCTAGTGGATTGTACCACTTATGTTAAGTCAAATAAATTGAATCTAGGATCCCAAGATTGTTTTGGTGATCACAAATTTGTGAGGGAACTTAGTCTGGACTAATGAGCTTGTTGAGTTGATCTTTCAAAGAAAGAATTTTTATGTTCAGAGAGTGATAAGTTGACCGAAGTTGAAGAACGGACGACCTATGCACATAGAAGACATAAAAGAAAAATCCGATGTGTAGCGGTCATCCAAAGGATGTGAAGTGGTCAACTGATATGAAGAACAAAGACTAAAGAGATGGAGTCAAGTACTGAGCGGTCGACCAAAAATGGTGTGTGGACGACCGAAGACAAGGATGAACAGGAGAGGTCGCCCGGTGAAGAACAGTGGGCGACCGAAGGTTCTACGTCAACAGTACAGAGGATGGAGATCTGGCGGTCCAAGGAGAAGTGAACGCTCGGTGATGAGACTTAGCCGAAGAGGTGATATGGCTAAGGAAGGAAAGGTCGTCC
>LTAE01006685.1:3024-27719 GCA_001647135.1 Pontederia paniculata
CCCCCACCACCACCACCCACCCCATCCGAAAAAAATAGAAAAGCCCTGGAGTTACACCAAACTGATGTTGTGCCACATTGTTGATAATTCATACGTTGCAACAATTATGTACTCAAAACATTGTGGATTTTTGAGGTTATACGCTAATAGTGGTGATTTGCTTTCATTTTGTCTTGTTTTGCAGTCATTTCACTACTGCAAGTATAGGAGGGATGAAAACCAGCTCTACATATTTGCAGATGATTCTGTACCCAGATGGCTTACCGCAGCACATCACATAGATTTTGACACCATGGCTGGTGCAGACAAGTTTGGAAATGTGTACTTTGTCCGTCTATCACAGGATGTCTCAGATGAGATTGAGGAAGATCCAACTGGGGGTAAAATAAAATACGAACAAGGAAAACTGAATGGTGCTCCCAATAAAGTGGAAGAGATTGTGCAGTTTCATGTAGGTGATGTTGTTACATGCTTACAGAAGGCCTCATTAATACCTGGAGGTGGTGAATGCATCATATTTGGAACTGTCATGGGAAGTTTAGGTGCATTACTTGCTTTCACCTCTAGGGAAGATGTGGATTTCTTCTCACACTTGGAAATGCACATGAGGCAAGAGCATCCACCATTATGTGGTCGGGATCATATGGCTTTTCGATCGGCATATTTCCCTGTTAAGGTGAGTACTTCTAGACTTGAACATTGCACCTTTTATCTACATTGATTTCTTTTAGTATATCTATAAATTTTGGTTCTTTAAAGTTCACCTAATGAAAAATTTGCCATGTGTTCTCTCATAATATAAATCAGGGAAAATGTTATGATAGTTAACAAATCATGGATGACAATTTGGTTTCTTTCTGTTTCGTAAGGCATTTCTAATATTTTTTTATTACTTGCTCTGTGCCAGTTCGTTCATATAATAACCCTTGTACTTTTTTCCTCTAAAGAACCCCCTCATAACTCAGCCACATAATCAGAAGATTTAAGAAAATTGTTTTTTGTCCATTATTGCTGATATTCATGCTCACATCTATTACATTCAAAGATTAAAATGTTCTTGTTGCAGTACTCAGGATAGAAACATATGTTCTGTTCTTTGTTAGAGTGATAATGATTTGATTTCTCCCAATGAATGAAGTGCCAACTGCCAAATCTGCTTCCTTTTGTTTTCTTTTTTTCTGTAAAAATTTTAATCATCTACCTTAACAAGCTTTTTTTCCTTCCACATTTTTGGGTAATGAATCTTGCACATATTTGATGAAATTTATGTTTGCAGTTTTCATGAAAAAATCAGAAATTTGCATTTGTGAAACAACCGACACTTATGTCCTGTTTATGATATGTTATCAATGATTCTGCAGGATGTTATCGATGGTGATCTTTGTGAGCAATTCCCAACCCTCCCTGCGGATTTGCAGAGAAAAATTGCAGATGAGCTAGACAGAACTCCAGGTGAAATTCTGAAGAAGCTTGAAGATATAAGAAATAAGATCGTCTAAGCAAATCCCGACGAGCAGGCTTGCTTCCTACAATCCTGACAACCGATGCACTGTGGTGTATTATTAAGCTGAAAGGATTGCTGATTTGAACTTGTGGTTGTATGGTTATCAGCTGCCATCTTTAGTTGATGATAACAATCTGATAATTAATGAGAGTTCAATCTCTTTGTAGATGTGCTGATTAGATTTTTGAGTTCCGAGCTAGTTATGTAACCCTATATACGGCTTTAAATTTTAAGATTTGGCTAATCTAAAATGGTTGCTGAACCCACAGATTGGTTTCCTTAAATAATATCTTCATCTTTGTGTTTGATAAATATGATATTTTTATCAGGAACTTATTCTTTCTTTTCCTTTTTTCAAGAGTATATTCACTTATTACAGTCTCATGATAGATCGAATAATCCAATTAACTCGTACTTGTTCAATTTACCTTTTCATATGCAATAAATATTAATTTTTTATATCTTTTTATAATCAATTCTTTTCCAGGGAGTTATTTTAGACAGTTCCAACTCAAACATGATCTATACATTATCAAGCGAACAATTCAATTAAAATCAATAGATCTAATTGGGAATTCTAACAGTGTTATATATTAAATTTGAGAAGCATATGACTCCGGATATGCCGGTGCTAATAGTAACAAATTGATTTAGATTTTACTGCTTTCGGCAAATAAAAGTACAGAAAGATAAATATGTAATTACGCATGTATAACGAGTATGTAGTAAAGGTTATATAAAGTTAAAGCAAATTTAATGTTTAAATACTTTAGTTTTGACGTGCCCATATTTACTGCTTTTTGGGTCGAACTCACTTTGTTCTGTAAGAAAGTTATCCCCAACATTAAATCTTATCCCTTTAGAAAATTTGGTAAATACTACTTTATTCCATAAAAATGATAAGAATAAGATTAATATTTTTAAAAATAATTATATACTGAATATTTGGCTTCGTTATATAAAAAAACTATCACATAAAATTTATATATTCTTTCTAAAATGATTAGATTATTAATTTTTATTAATCGCATACCAATTTTTTTTTTCAATTAAAAGCACCTCAGTTAATATACTATAGTTGATTTTTCCAATTAAACATGGATGTCATGTGGACTTTTATACGACTGACAATGTTTAGTTTCTGTTTTTTTTTCTATAAAGAGGTCATTTTATTTCAAAAAACATTAGGAATAGAATTATCACCACTAAAGTAATCTCTAATCAATTTGATTTAGTAATATTAAAGCCAAAATATGTTAATATTTTATTTTCTCACATCAAATTTGTTTTTGTTTTCAAAATTAATCACTAACTTCCTGAAAGTAATTTCACTCTGACTATCCTCCAGCTTTCTTAATTTTTTTTATTCACTTTACCTTAACTTTTATTTTGTAATGAAACTAACCATCAACTTTAAATTTGTAAAAAATATTCCCTTCATCTTTAGGTTGCCATCTCTACGTACCAAATCACATGTTTAGTATAAAAAAAACTTTAAAAATATAATTTTACCCAGCACTTGTGATCATTTTTTATATTATTAAGTTCGTTAGCCTTTTTTTAATTTTCTTATAGGAAATTGTCCAGTGACGTTAGCATATGGTAATCTAAGAATATTTTTGTTACAAAATTCTAGAGCGACCAGACCGGTCCTAGTTAACCTAGGTCGGATTGATTCAGATTTTCATTTTCTTTTTCCTGATTGAATGCTTCCTGAGCCTGACTAAAATCGAATCTAATTCAACGAAAATTTGGCATAAATTAGATTGGGAAAGAGTATAGGTTCAAAAGATTCAAAATTATTTTCCACCCAATTATTAAATATTATAATATTTACGTAAAGAGTGCGTAAAGTAAATTTTGCTCCATATATATAAAGTATCGTTCGATCTTAAATTTATAATTAAGATAGAGACGCCTGAACGATCCAATTAACCTATTTGAGAATCTTCATATTTATGTTTATTTTCAACTCCTCGAGTATTTCATTGCTTACTATGTCCTTCCTCATTTCTGGTGCCCAAATATTCATCGTTAGTCTTTTCTTCGTTTGAATTAATACTTAAATCACACTTCAATTTCAGCTCAGATATCGAACGATGCTCAAATATGAAGCAATATCAATTTATTATTATTGGTAAAAATTGGGCCAAGTGATGACTGACTAATCACAAGCCTATTTATGCTAATGCCCAGAAATTCACTTAACATTTGTTTTTCTTTTTTCTTTTACAATTGTAAAATGGTAAATCGGGGTATATTAAACTATTTATTGTTATTTTTCAGTCATGAATCACTATCAAATTTATTAGGCAACTTATATCATTAGACTAATTGAACATATAGAAATAATGTTATACACCGGGTGTAATACCCTCAAATTAAAATTGTTCGCTCATCTTATATATAAAAATGGAAATGTGGAACATCATATTGGTCCAACAATTATTTATGAACGAGATAAATGATAAAATAAATCATCTCATTCTACATCCAATGTATAGCACTCGTATTATTTTGATTAACTAAATAGTTGTGTATTATGATCAAATCTATAATCTAATCTATATTATATCTATACATAAAGTTATGTTTTATGGCATTTTTTATTCGGTAGTGTTATTTCTTTCAGTATTTGTGTCTATCTATTTTTCCCCTTTTGTTTTGAATTATTTTCATTTAAAAACGTCAAAAAACAATATGACTATAAAGTGAAGTAATGCCTCGTTAATTGAGATTTAACATGTATGTTAACATGAAGAATATGTTTATATTTTTCATAACCATTTATCTTCATTTTGATTTTTCATATTTCATAATATTTTATTAATCATAAAAAATAAAATTAAACTCAACATTATATAACATAAATCGATTATATATAACAATCACTATATATAATATAAAATCCTACTTGATGGAAATTTTGTATTTAGGTGGTGTCTTTTCCTTTCACTATTATTCCTCTCTTTTTTTTTCTTTTTTTCAATATTTTCGTCTCAAAATATCGAAAATAATATGATCATAAAGTAGAGTAAAACTCATTAATTGACATTAATTATGTTTGTGTATTAATATGATGATTTTATATTTTTCATAAATCATTTATCCTCCTATTAATTTTTTATATTTCATAAAGTAGAGTAATACATCATTAATTGACATTAATTGTGTATGTGTACGTGTGTGTTAATATGATAATTTTATTTATATTTTTATAAATTATTTATCCTCTTATTAATTTTTCATATTTTATTAGTCATAAAAAAATAAAATTAAACTATAACAATATATAACATAAATCAAATTTGTATATCAATATAGATAATAAAGCCATGCATTTTCTGTAATATGGTGAAGGTACTCTCTCCTTCAAGCATGTCTTAGAATTTTTTTATTTCTTTAATAATTATATTTTTATATTAAATGAATAAATGTCTAAATTAATTCAGAAATCGACTATTAGTTACACAAGAGTTAATTTTCAAATAAATGGACACTCAAAATATTACACTATATATACATGACGACAAAATTCATCAAACAATCCGACCCGATGCGAAAAGGAATTAGAGTTAAAAATTAATATTTTTTTAAAAATATATCAAAATTATTCAAATCACACGAATAATATAGCTTAACAAAAAGATCATGATCATCAAATCAATGTAATAACAAAAAAGATTTGATCATGATCATCGAATAACATGTGGTCATAATCACAATTAATTTTGTTATTTAATTAGTATAGGAGAAAATTGTAAAAAAATTCTCAAATTTTATGTTTGTTATAAATATAGCTTAAACTTTTCTTTTGTATCTCCAACTTTAACTTTTTTACTAGATTTCATCCAAACTTTACTTAGTACCGACTTTCAATGTTTTCTCATACAACTTCAGATATCTTTTCTAAAGAAATTATTAAATATGGTATATTAAATTCATTGGATAAGTGAACACTAGACAAATTATTTACACATAAATATCAAAGAAATATAAAAAAAATATTATTTTCTATCTTTTTTGAATCATTAAAAGCATTAATCTTAATTATATTAATATGAAAATTATTAATCAACAAATAATATAAAATATAAATCATTGATATATATTTATAAATAATTTAATTAGCAACGAGCTATTTTTATGAAAAAATGAACTCAATTACATATTTATTTTTATATACAAATAATTTATATATAGCTGTCACGTATCAATAGAAATTTATCACACCAAAATTAATAATTATCTTGAAAATAAATATTATGATATCAAATATGAGAAAGCAATTAAAAGTTGAAGCCTTTTATTTCAATAAATAAAGTTTAAGCTAAATCCAATAAAAATTCGAAAGTTGGTGCTTTTTTATTCAACAAATACAAATTTACTCATAAAAGTTGAAATGTTGTGGTGTATTTTTTAATAAAATTATAAACAATTATTTATTTAATTGAACGGATAAATATAGTGGTAGACACCAAATCTAGTAGAGCGGTGTACATTTTTCTCTTTATTAATTTGATCATCATCATATTTATCAAATCATCTAATAAAAAAAATATTTATCAAATCGTGTAATTACTTTTTATTAATTTAACAGTCATAATTTTATGATTTTTTATATGATTATTTTAAATGTAACCCAGACTCATGTCAGGTCTAAAATGGTAAAATTAGTCGAACCGCAAGCGACACACCGCACGGCCGCTCCTCCAACCGCCAATAAAAAATAAAAGTGCGACGGCAGCCGACAAATCTGGCGAGCAAAAATATACCTACGAGCATCGCCACCCGCCACCCGATCGATCTCCTCCTACGAGCCCCTTCGCCTTCCTCTTTCCTTTCCGTCTCTTCCACCAACTCCCATCTCTGCAAACCATGCGAGGAGGCGGCCTCTGGCAGCTCGCCCAGTCCGTGGCCCGCCGCGCCGCCGCCCGCTCCAACACCCGCTCCTTCGCCGCCGATGCGGAGATGCGGAGCTCAAGAAGACGGCGCTCTTCGACTTCCACGTCGAGCACGGCGGAAAGATGGTGCCTTTCGCCGGATGGAACATGCCGCTCCAGTATGCCGACTCCATCATGGACTCCACCGTCAACTGCCGCGCCAACGGCAGCCTCTTCGACGTCTCCCACATGTGCGGCCTCAGCCTCAGGGGCAAGGACTGCGTGTCTTTCCTGGAGACCCTCGTCATCGCCGACGTAGCCAGCCTCAAGCCCGGCACCGGCACGCTCACCGTGTTCACCAACGAACGCGGTGGCGCCATCGACGACTCCGTGGTCACCAAGGTGGGCGACGACCACATCTACCTCGTCGTGAACGCCGGGTGCAGAGACAAGGATCTGGCGCACATTGGCGAGCACCTGGAGGCGTTCAAGAAGAAGGGCGGGGACGTCGGGTGGCACATCCACGACGAGAGGTCGCTGCTTGCGCTTCAGGTCTGAGATCTGATCTTGCTTTTGCCTCAGAAAAGGTTTGCCAAATGATAGGGTGTCTGAGATCTAGTGATGCACGTTCGTATCTCTTCTGAGTTCTGATGGTAAAGTTAGACGTCGTTAGTTTTTAGATTTTTTTTTTCATATTTTGTAGAAGATCTTACATCTATCGCATCCACGGCCGCATTCTATTTACCAATTTCTAGGTGAAAAAATGTGCCAGATGTTGAATGAGATCTGGTAATGTTCTACTCAATGCTGAAGACAAGTTATTGCCATGGAAGGATTGGTGAAACGAGATTGTTGGAAAGAGAGTATTTTTTATAGAATTGTAATCGATCTTCTTGGCGCAAATGTATTTGGTGAAATGTCCAAACGAGCAGCACATTGCAAGGTTTAGACGCTGCCATGACGACCAGTGCTAGCCAGTATTGGACTTTGATACTGATTTGTTCTTTAATGTTATGAAAATGTTTTATCTGCTTTCTTTTTCGTTCTAAGCCACCTCTTGTATTCAATACACAATACATGTGTATGTGGTAGTATCTAATTTTTTTTCCGTTTCTGATTTTTTTTCCCCTTGGTCGATGGAATGAGCTTGTTCTTTTCATTATTCAGTTACTCTATCTTCATGATGGAACTTCCTCCACACCCTAACATCTGAAATTTGATTCCAAATGAATGCAGGGTCCTCTGGCTGCACAGGTTCTTCAGTTTCTGACCAAAGAGGATTTGAGCAAAATATATTTTGGCGAGTTCCGAGTGATGGACATCAATGGATCTCATTGTTTTCTTACAAGAACTGGGTATGTGCAGAATCATATAATTTCATCTTCTTTTCTTTTGGTAAATAGGATCATTTTATTTACGTTAGAATGTTTTTTTCTTTTTAAATATGGAGACTCAAAGATGCTTTTACTCATTCAATTATTTCTATTTTTCCACAAAAGCTACAAAAGTTAAGAATAGCACTAGTGATATTCCTTATGGACCATGAGTTATTATTCCCATTACCTTGCATTATGCTTTCAAATTGGCAGCTTTATGGTATTTGACAACTTTTTTGTCACATAACAGAAATTCCTTCTGGACCTTTAAAAGAATGGAATATTTTTTCTTTTCAGGAGGAAACTCTTTTTCCTCTGCGATTTAATCATCTTATTATGAAATAAAAAGAGTCCTGATAATGAAATTGTATCTGAATATCGTTTAAATGATGTTCCATTTGATATTGTCAATCTTTTTAGTTTGCATGATTTATTGCATTTATTTTATTTTGTATCAACTTCAATATATAAGTAAGATCTTTTAGCTCCTCAAAAAAAAAAAAGTAAGATCTGATGATACTTGTAGCAGGTCTCATCAAGTTTCACAGTATTCGACTGCTATATTCCTTCATAAGTGCCACATGAAAGTTACTGACTCATTTTCCTTATGAATGTACTTGTTAAGCTTCTCCATTTACATGTCTTGCGGTTGTCGTTGCTTATAATTGGAGATTCACATTATTTTTTGGTTTCTCTCTAAAATTTTCAGCTATACTGGTGAGGATGGTTTTGAAATCTCAGTTCCTTCTGAAAATGCTGTTGATCTTGCCAAGGCAATTTTGGAGAAGTCTGAAGGGAAGGTGAGATTGACAGGCCTAGGAGCTCGTGACAGCCTCCGCCTTGAAGCTGGCCTTTGCTTGTATGGTAATGATATGGAGCAGCATGTTACACCTGTTGAGGCTGGTCTAACATGGGCAATTGGTAAGAGAAGAAGAGCAGAAGGTGGCTTCTTGGGTGCATCAGTGATCCTTAAGCAACTTGAGGAAGGTCCAACTGTCAGACGTGTTGGCTTCTTCTCATCAGGCCCACCTGCAAGGAGCCACAGCGAGATAGTGAGCAGCAGCGGAGAAAAGATTGGGGAAGTGACCAGTGGAGGATTCAGCCCATGTTTAAAAAAGAACATAGCAATGGGTTATGTGAAATCTGGTTACCACAAAGCTGGGACTGAAGTCAAGTTTCTCGTTCGCGGGAAATCCTATGATGCTTCTGTTACAAAGATGCCGTTTGTTCCTACAAAATACTACAAGCCAACTTAGATCTTTTGAGATGTTTCCTTCATTTGCCAACTTCTGCACTTCTTCTGATGAGCTAATGGGTGTCTCTAACTTGGCATATCCCGTATGTATGAAACTAAGAATTTTGGAAAGTACTTGTGCTTCTTTCCTGCAATCAGTGCTTTAACTGTTGCTTAATAAAAATTGATTTCATTGTTCAGCAAAAGGTAGATGCTTCCGTCGAGTTACGGAAAGCGTTTTTACTCTTCCCTAATTGCAAGATGTTGAATCCATCCATGATCCAGCCAGAGGTGCAGGTCATTGCATCTCACTTCCTGTGTTTTTGAGCTCCAAATCCAAATTGATGATCTTTTTGAACATGAATGTTCAACTCTGAACTCTATATATACATAATGTTATGATCTTATATTAGTTTTATCAAGTATTTGGTTAATTTTTTATATTAAAAAGTTTGGTTTTAACTAATTTATTTTTTGTACATTTAATTTTTTATAGACATTTTATTTATTAAGAATTTAAAATATTTATATTATATATATATATATATATATATCTATTTATGAAATATATAAATTTCTAATGTTTACATCAATTATTTCCATAAGGCATTGTTTGGATACGGGTATTATGGGGAATAAGGTGGAAGATGGGTGGTTAGTTAAATTATGTTTGGATAAAAAAATTATAAGAGTCATATGAGGTTTGAAGGGGTGAGTCCACTTTCAAATTTCTAATTTTTCCTTCCACCAATTTGGTGGAATTAGGGAAAATAATTTTTTTCTGAACAAAATTATTTTTTTAAATAAATATTTATAATCTTGCTCTAATTCATTCGAGATATCATTCTTTTTTTATTTGTGATAGGCAGAGCATTCGACTCGAAGAAATTTCGTCAGTTTTTTTTTTCATTTTATTTTATAACTTCATCTGATTACTTCATCTTTGTTCATACGATTTTGTCATAAAATTTTGAATGTCATAATAATTTTTATCATCACGGTCGTTTATTTCTCGAATGTTTATATTTTTCATGCTTTTTACTTTTTCATACGGTTAATTTTGATGTTTCTATCTCTTAATTCTTTTTGTTCATTCGTCTTCTGTGTATTTTCTATCAATACAATGTTAATTTTTTTCAACACTAAACTTTTTTCAAGTGAAAAATAAAAAAATATATAACATCATATATTTGTTAAGAGTCATAAATAATAGATATGGAATAAAGGGTAAATATAACTTTTATACAAATTAGTCTTTTATACTCTATGTTTGTAAAAAAATTATCCAAATAGGACGTGATTAGTTTAGCTCATCCACCACCATAAATTTTTATCCAAACATGAGTTTAATAATAATTCATCGTACTCCAATCCACTTCATCCCACCTCTCCATTAGTTAATTTCCAAATAAAACCTAAGTGTAACTTTCAATAACATTTATATGTAGATTGGTTATAACTTTTTAATGATAAAACTGTCGTTTGGTACACACTAATTTATCAATATTGTTTGTATGTACGAGTGATTTGAATAGTTAATAGCGGATAATAACTAGCGACTAGATATTAGGAATTAGTTAGTAATGAGTTAATTATTAAATTTAATAAAAATATTTGATGAATGCAAATTTTGAATGAACTGATAAACATAAAATGACTAAAACGGATATGCCTAATTACTAAAAGATTTTGCATTGTTATATGTATATTAAATTAAATAACTTATTTTTATTTTAATATTAATAAATAATATTAAAATAAATAGTTAGTTAAATAATTTATAAATCAATAAAAAAACAAAAAATAAAGTGATTATATGGTTTAAAACAATAAATGTATTTAATGAAATATTTGGAGGGTATATTAAAAATAAATTTGACATATTAGTAGTTATCCTAGACGTTGGTCTTTCAAACATTTCAAAATAATAAATTTCAATAGTTTATCGCTATTAATAATTGTACTTATCAAACAACTTAAATAACTTATTAACTTGGTCAATACATCACACATTACTATAGAAGTGAGTTTAAAGATATGTCAAATATAGCCTAATTATGGAAGGAAGTGAGGATAATAGAAGGTAAAATGTGCATTCAACTTTAATTTGAACTAAATAAATTTTAGTTAGTTATAAAGAGAAATGAGGTTAATATTATTTTTTTCATCAGAAAAAAAATTATGTCCAAACAAAAGATATTTTTTTATCTTCCTCTTCTTTATAAACATGCTATAATAATTGAGGTAAACTGATTATACATACATTTTGATAAAAAAATAATTCATTCAATCAAATTCTTAAAATTCATTATTTTATTTAAAAAATATAAAATCGTTAGCTTCGTCTGCTCACCTTTTTTTTTGAATTATTTAACAATTTTATTCATATGCACTTATTTATTATTTTTCCTTTAATTTATATAAACTAGTATGTTATTCAAGTTTGAAGTACATTTGCATTTAAATATTTTTTCATAATTTAAATTATAATTTAGATTACTAATACTTATTGAGTTCTTAGTGTTAGTTCACTCTATAAGTTGTCCTACATTTTGAGCCATTAAATTTTAAATTAATAATCTAGATTAATTAATCAAGTAATTGACTATGACAAATACATTTTAATTTAGATCATCAATCTTAAATCAAAATATACTTAATGTTAATTAACACTACACCTCTTATTTTGTCATAATTATTTAATATTACTATAATATGATTTTACTGATAATTTATTTTAATAATAATAATTTAAATTACTTATTAATAAAAATAGAAATGCAACAAATGACCCCAAAAATTATAAATGTAGCCCAAAAGCTCAAGCTCAAGCTCAAGTGGATACAAAAGAAAATGCAAGAGAAAAAAAAGTTAAAAATCCAGATCCAACAGTCCAAGTGGACACGGCCCACAACTGGAGCCGGTTAGGGTTTCACCTTTACCTATAAAAGCAACCCACCACCTCCCTTCTTTCTTCACTCGACGCCGTTCTTTTTGGTTTATTGTTTTCTTTCTAAACTCCTTCGCCGCCGCTGGCGGCGAAATCACATCGCCTCCGTACAACTCCATTGCGCTTTTGTTCTTCTATTTTTTCTTATTCCACTTTGTTTTTTTGCTTTATATATCTCTTCTTCTGTTGTGCTGTCCCTGCTTCGATTCCACAGTTCCTGTTAAGAGTTTTGATCTCTAATGGGGCGAAAAATGAAGCCGAGGGGAAAACGATGAGGCGAGATATCGTTTCAGCTGCCATTCTTCAACGTTGGCGGTTCGATTGTTGCTCGTCCACACTTATTTTTTCTCTTGATGTAAACCTACAAATGAATAATATAATTTCGTTGATTTAAGAAAACAACTTTGAAAAAAAATGATAATTTTGTTTATTATATCAAATCTATATATAACGTCTAGTATTTGGACGGATTAGTTAATCATGAGAAATTTCTTAATCCGAGTGGGTATATTTGTTTATTCTTAGTAATTTAATTACCTATGTTATTTTATCTAATAAATTAATTTTTTATTAAGCATGAAAATTCTTTAATTCTTTTAGAAAAGGATGTTTATGAAAAATAATGTTTATCAATTTACATAACATTTTTTTATAATCCTACTGAATTTCTTGCAGAATAAACTATATTCTTTCTGTTTCGAAATGCCTTTGATCAAATCGTAAAACTAAAACGAAATCCGAGTGTTCAAGGTGTTTCCTATTAGCACCATATTATCTAATTTTTTAAATTAATTTTAAATTTAACATCCGAAGGCCAAGTAACATGGACCAATCAACTCTCTTAAGTGAAATCTATTTTGCTGGAATGGATGAATAAATTAAAATTAAAATTTAGATTGTAAAATATATCCTAATCAATAATCTCTATTTAATGGATTTTCTTGCAAAGGTAACTATTGTTTACATAAGACAGTTTCACTGTTAAATCTATAAAAAAAATAATAAATGTTACTTTTTATTTTTAAGATGGCAAAATATCTCTTCGGCTAAATGCTCAAAATGGTCCAATAATGGTTGTCCAAAAGGAAGACATGAGCCATATGTGATGCTTGATATTATTATGTTATTTGAATTTTATTCTGGTTTAAAAGAACCAAAATTTAAAATAGAAAAGGTAAATCGATGCTAGTTAAATTCTAAAAATAAATTTCCTAATAAATTGAAAATTGCAGTTCCGACTTACTTATGAAAGGTGTTTCTTTCTTATTGTTATAGTTAAATTGAAAGTTATATAATTTCATAATGATGTAATATTTGAAACTTTGCAAAAACTCCATTATGATGTTTAAAAAATTGCAACTAAAACCATGCTTAATTGCCCTCATAAATTTTGATAATTCTTTTAAGATCGAAAAAACCTAATAGTGTTTAAATTTCTCATTTGAAATTACACATTCATTGTTTGTGTAAAATATTTGTGCATGTTTGATTATAATCCTGTTCATGCTCTTACATCTAAAATTTTAAATTTGAAAGTTTGGATACCATCGTGCTTTGGGCCATCCATTTATTTTATAAAATTTCCAACTTTCTACTACTTGAAACTTTCTACTTTCTACTTTTTTTGATATAAATACGTTATAAATTGGTAATTTATTAGGTACCTAATTGTATATGATAAACTAGTATATATTATACAAGAATTGTAACATCCCGTAATTTCAAATCATGAAATAAGATCTAACACGAGATATGTGCAACCAGGACATAGGCTGTGTTGCACTCGACCTACTAATACAAATCAGGATGGAGAAGAAATCCAACATGGATCGTGTCCTATATGGACACGAGTTGTATTGCTCTCAAGTCATATAGATAAGGTTAATAGAAGAACATAGGTTGTGTTCGAATGAGACATTGATTGTGTCGACTACATGCAATGAAGTTGTCACATAAATAAACTATTGTTTAGACTTTAATCCATCTTAAACTATCTATGACTCTTTTATTTAAACCTAGGGCCATGAGATTTCTACCACAAGTCACATTCCTTATATAAGTTTTTCTCTTCCCTCCCTTTGTCTTCTTGAAGATCACGAGTGGCAAATTCGAGGAAGAAGAAGATTTATCATGAGCAAAAAAAAGGAACGAGGAACAAGAAATGAGAGACAAAGGGAACAAGTTAACAATAATAAGGTATGTAATTAGGAGAATTAACTTTACATATACTCATATATATGATAGAATAAAAGATTTATATGAAGGATAAGGATTATTATAGTTTCTACATAAATGAATAATTACAATAGTTAACAATAATCTACTTTAAAGAATGACCAGATGAAGACGAAAAGCGACAATGATAGGAACATCTTGAAGGTCGGACATAGATTAGGTTCGAACATGACGCTGACTGTATTCGTAGTGGTGTAATCAGCCGACTCGAAGCGGGATGGACAAAAATGGATTGCATCACCCCTTGACACGGGTCACGTACCTTAACAACGCCAAAATGGAAGAATGAACCATACCGATGGACATGTCACCCACAGACACGGGCCATGTCACAGGACGACACGAACCACATCTGTAGTTGTTAAAGATGGACTACATAAGATGTGTTCATGGATCATATCAGCACAGATGGAAACAGACTGTATCGCTACTTGACGCAGACCGTGTTCCTGGACGTCAAAAAAGCAATAAAATAGACTGGATCGACTGATGTGTTAGTTCTTGGAAGCATGTTGTGTGCTTTACGAACATGGGTTGTGTTCCTTAGGACGATGACAACACACAAACCTTCACCCTAGGAAACATGTCGCGTGACCCCGATTTGGACCGCATTAATCGATCGTTTCTGATATGAACGAGAAACACGTAATGAAATGTGGATCGAGTCATTCGAAAACCGTACGTGCCGAGAATTGAGCCTGATGTGAACAATGTCCTATCGAATATTGACTACGTAATTAACCCATTGGGAAAATGAATCGTGCTCAATTTCGATGTGGTCGTTCAAGTAGAAAAATAGGTCGTGTTTAGTGCTAACGTGGGGCATGTTTTCCCATATGATTGATAGATATGAACTCCTAATTATGCTTTAATATATCTATTGATTTATCCTATTGCTTGATCTAATGGTTGTACGAGTCATGACCTAAAAAAAGATCACGCCCAAAGTTCAATTAGGTTTTAAAATGAACATTACATGTGATTGAATTAACAGGAAGAGTATGTTGACTCCCGATGATTGTTTCATTCCTTCGGAAACTAAGAGTTCCTTCAAGAATTGAGGGTTCTTTCGAAGACCATTGTTTATGAGAATTTATTGGGTCATGGAGAGAAACCCCCAATGCATAGCTAGCCTTGATTACATCATGATCAAAGTCAACTATAGTCATGAATTGTAAAGACTCATTAAAATATTTGCACAACCAAAGACAAGATAAATGGAAAAAATAATGAAGTGATCCAAGGTAAAATGTTAACTCGGCTTGAACATATTGAACTCATGAGATTATGTACATTATGATGAGAGATACAATTGACGTTCTCATCATTGATGGACAAAAAATAATAAGATACAAGATAATGATTGAACAAAAAAGAAATAAGATAATGAGAAGACAAGAAGGTAAAGTAAAATGAATTTATTATGAAGCTGACTTTTTTTTATTATGTCTTTATATATGAATTTTTCTATTAATTATTACCTTCAGATATTATGTTTCATAGCTTATAAAAGAATTATTTTCCTACTTTTGATTCTGCAAGTGAATATGACAACACATAAGTGATGGCACATGCAATGTAGACGTTGGTGATGTGATAGCTTGCACATGATTAGTTTATATTTACTTTTTTTATTATGTCTTTATATATGTTTTTTTCTATTGGTTATTAACTTTAGATATTATGATTTATAGCTTATGAAAGAATTATTTTCCCTACTTTTGAATTTGCAGGTGAATATGATAACGCATAATGATGGCACATGCGATGTAGACGTTGGTTATGTGATAGTACGATTAGTCTAAGTTGAGTCAAATTTATTTAGTAAACTTGTTGATGTCCTTTCTTTATTAGACCATGTAATAAAAGATTTTATTTGGCTAGATTATTGAATTTATTTTAAAGTTATTGGTTTTCACATGATGTGTCCATAAAATTGACAATTAATTTGTAAAAAGTCAAGTAAAAAAAGTTAGTCTGATAGTTGTGAGGTTGCAGGGGCTGCTTTCGAGGGCGTTACAAGAATTAGGTTTTGGACCGAAAATTTGAATGGGTTTGAAAAGGTAGATGACACTTTTTTTACCTCATATTTATTCGGAGCGTTTGTCCCGACTAATTTGTATCTCCATGTGTTGGACACCTAGTTATAATAGGTGATGCTCTCAATGAAATTTTTTTGTGAGAAGATTTGATTAGGTAGGTGACACTTTGATTATAAAAGAATCACATGATATACCTTTGTTAAAAAATAGATATCACATATATAATTGGATGTGCTCAACCTAAGTTGATCAGGCTTATATTAAGTCGAAAAGTTCAAAGGGGCGGCTATGGCACGATTCTAGGAGACATGCCGGCTGCCCGGGCCAGATTCCAACCATTATACTATTTCATAATCTTTTTTGTTAATAATAATTTCTTGGGTTATTTCCAACTTCCTCCCTTAAACTATGACATATCTACCAATATAGTCCTTCAACTATATTATTATCCATTTAGCATCCTTACACTTATTTTAATGATGACACTTAAACCCAAAAGTAAAGTTTAATATTTTTTTATATCATTTTATTTATTTTTTAAATTACTAATTTTTTTTGTTTTATCCTTCTTAGATTAATTGATCAAACACAAATAGTCTTAGTCTTGTTCAAGAATATAAAAAAAGAAAACTTGCAATTGGATTTAAAAAAATAAAATTGAAGCCGAAGAATATTCTGAAGTAAAAAGTAATAATTAAAAAGTAAAAAAAATATTATACTTAGAATCATGAGAAAGTTTATTTTATTAGATAAGAATCTAAAAATAATAATTTAACAAGGTTAAAATATTTATTCAATAATTTAGAAAAAATAAAAAAACATAAAATATAAAACATAATGAAATTTATTTTTGGGGTTAAATGTCACTATTCGAAAAGTTTAAGGGTGCAAAATGGATAATAATATAGTTCAAGGGTTATATTGGTAGATATAGTATAGTTTGAGGGAGGAAAATATAATTAACCCTAATTTTCTAAATGCCACCGAAAAATAATTGTCCAATAAAAAATAAAAAAAACCAATCCAAATTTCCAACAGTAGGTGTCATGAAAAACTATAATTGGAAAAGGAACATTAACAATAAATCCTTTCAAAGTCCTAGAACTTCTAAGCTTCATTGCACTGAACTAAATCATGCTCTTGGCCGAACTCAGATGCGACTAATAGGCGAACAACAAGATTAATGCAAGTTACAAGTCACAATGGCGGCAGTGGCATATCACACCAATAGATTGGTCGTGTGTTCCATCTCAGACCCCCCCTCTGAACCAACGACGGACAATGCCAGTAGCGAATCCATTTATTGCAGCCAGGACTCAACACAGTTGCCTTCCGTCGACGTCAACATCGTTGTCGCCATTGGCGTTGGTCCATCACTTTGTAATTGCCCACCGCTTTGGGTCCTACGCATGGCGGCCGATGGATCCAATACGGGATTCAGATGGTCCATGAGTTGCTCATTTCCTGGATATGCACTCTAGCACACTACTTTGGAATGATACAATAAGATCACTTAAAAAAAATGAAAATTAAGAATGGACATAAACACCTAATAATAAATATAATTTCCTAAATAAGAAACTCAATATTCATAAAGGTAATGGATTAATGTTTGTAGTTACCATAATTTATTCAAATGAGCTCAAATTTAATCGTCTAATTATAAATATATTATTTATTTATTTATTTAAAGATAATATTTTATTTAAGAAACTAAAATTAAATAATATTTATCTCATATATTTAAAATAGATTAATTGAGGTTTAAGTTCATAGGAAGTGATTAAATTATAAATGTATACAAACATTAAGCCCAAAAAGGAAATTCCAATGCCACATATTCTTAACTTTGGATGTGTTTGATTAAAATATAAACTAGGAAATAAGTATTTATCCCTAATTTGTATTCAAACACTCCAACTTATATTTAAATTTAAGAAATATATTATGTCACTAAAAATTATACCTATTATCGGTTGAAATTTATGGAGAGTGTTATCTTATACTAATTTTGGATATAAGATTTAATAAACTAAATAAGTATAATTATATCATAAGCATAACTTTTCTTATTCTTCATATAATATATGTTAAATGAGTATAACATTTTTATAATCAGATTTATGTTTTCACTGGTTTATACTTATTTCTCTATTACTCTCGGAATTCTCTCAGCGATAATTTGTACTATAAAACACTAATGAGTAATCTTTATATTTCAGCCACCAACCCTAACTTCACATTGATCCTCAATCTTTATTTTGTAAATAATTAATTGCCTTCATTCTATTTTAGTTATAAATTTCTTGCAATTTATAAATATTAATAGGTCAAGATTGACATGGTCAAAGGAATATTTTTTTCTGTCAAATAAGGACCCATTTCATCATATACTCTCATATTCGTTGTTCTTAAAATTGTGTAAATCATCTTGGCCCTATTTTCTATTGCACGCGCGTCTCACGAGTCCACAACAAAAGAGCTAAAGAAATTGTGTGATGACATGTGAACTGACCAATTGGCGTGCTCTGGTCGTTCCATCTCGTCACTAGCTCCACTTGTTCTCCGAGCTCTCCGTCGCCGACCATCTGGAACAGAAGCATGTCGTTGTTGCATATATAAACAATAATGAGAAATACATAAAAAATAAGGCAATAATGAATAAGCCAAGAAATAATTTATACTTATTGAAGAGAGATTTAAAAAATGAATCCAACTTTTGCTATGAATTAATATTTCTCTTTTATGTATTTTGGTTTTCTTTTTTTTGTTTTTTTATATTTTTTGTTTTTTTTCATGAACTTCATTCATTGTCATGTAATCATTTAATATTCAATTTTTATATCACTTTTTAATATGAAAATATATTTTAAAAAAAAAATTGATGTATCCATAATTACAAATTAAATTAAATATTTATTTTCGATCTTCATCAAACAATTGTGATATTTGATTCTTAGTAGGATGAGTCTAGTCATCTTTATCTTCCTTTTTGCTCGCATTCGTACTTTGCATTCTGAATCATATTCAAGTGTCATCTCAACTCCATCTATTTTTAGTATATATTATTTTGTTTTCACTTTTTGCACTTGTTCTCACATTTTTGTATGTTTTGCTCGCATTCGTAATAAGATACTTTGCATTCTTAATCATATTCAAGTGTCATCTCAACTCCATCTATTTTTAGTATATATTATTTTGTTTTCACTTCTTGCACTTGTTTGAAGTGGAGTAAGGGAGAGAGTCCTTCCATCATAATCCATTAACCTAATTTTTTATTATGATTAATTGCTATTTTTACCTTTACTTCATTACTACAATAATTATTTAAAAAAGCAAAAAAAATAAAAATAAAACAAGTGTAAAAGTAATATATAATGATAATTTTTTAAATAATTATGACTGCTAATGTTGAGGTTAATTTATTTTTAAAATCAATTTTCTTATATTAAAGAAGTAAACATAAAATCAATATTATATAATATTAAAAGATAAGTTAACAAATTTGAGATAGTACTTTTTGGATTTAAGTGACAAATTATAATAAGTTTCAAATTGAGACCTTTGTAAGTTTGTAGTTTAAGATTTAAAAAAAATTAAAGTCACGTTAGAGAAAATATTTACAAAATTTGTGTGTATACGTATATATATCTTATTTGTTATAAAATTATACTTAATACAACTACAATAAATTGGTATCATTAAACTAGAGCATAATACTAGAGACTAAACAAGAATTTTTTTATGGTTTAATTCTTATTTGTTTTGATAAGCGTATAAAAATCATTATGAATATAATGGAAACTTAATCAATTATGATTTTGTAAAAATGATATCACATAAATATGGCAATCAAAATTGATGGGATTGATAAGAGCTGAAATTCTGCAATCTACTAAAAAGATGTCAAAGTAATTAAGTACTAAAAAAGTTAAATAGATGCCAAAAATGTTAAGTTCAAATTATAATTTGTAAATAACAATAGTCCTCCCCCCTCTATTATTACATTTCTAAAACTGAGAAAGAAAAAAAATAATTAAGTTATAATTGAACACTCGCGATTATGGTCCAAGCCCAATTAAACTCCTAAGTCGAAAAAAATAATGCCCAACTATGACTGAAAAAATAATCGTTCAAACCTCCCCAAATCCTTAACATCCAAACGTTCAAATCCAAACTGTTTCAAGCTCAATTAGACTCCTAAGACGGAAAAAAGTAATGTCTTTCAAACCCCAAACCCCCACCAATGTTTAAGGAAGCCAAGAAAATATCCGCTTGTGGTGGCAGAGCTGATGGAACCGCCTACAATATGCTTTGAATCAGTCGCCAATAGAGTCATCAAAATGGTGGAACAAATGTTCAATTGTACAAAAAGAGTCACACCGTCAAATTTTGCGAAGAAATCGCAATAAACTCTTAGCAACAGAATAAGATGATTTTAAACAAATGGCATAAAAATCCGAACAGAAAACCAACTAATTAATCTTTGATATGTCATAATTATATGTGATTTTCGGCCCAAAACTAAAAGGAGAGCGAACGTAGATGTAAATTTAGTAACCTGCAAATTAGTTTTAAGATAATAGTGTATATTTGAAAATTGAATTAAATATTTGATTTTAAAGTAGTCAACAACTTTGAGGAATAAACAATTAATTGAATTAAGATCGGGTTAAAGAAAGATAAGGGTGGAAGGAAGGAGATGAATTCTTAGAAATATTATCCGTATTTCAGTTGCATATAGATATTCAGAACAAAAATTGAGAAAAGAAGCTGGAAAAAGCTGAAGATAAAATATAGGAAACAATGGTGAAAGAATAATTATTGAGTTTTAAAAAATAAAAAAATAGATAGAAGAAATGATGAAAAATAAATAAATAAAAGAAGGATTAAGAATGCTAGAATTATTTCTACCTGCCTATCTTGTCTTGCACCGGTAGAAGATATATTAATTGTTGGGAATAACTGCTATGAATTTCAAGTTTTTGAGATAAAAAAGAGATAAAGAATAAAATAGGAAGAATAAGAAAAAAAATACAAAAATTATATAGTAAAAGAGGTAGAAGATATATATTATTTAAATATTCTATACTCATATTCAATAATAAAAAATGTGAAAAAAAACATTTTTTTTCATTATTTTATCATAGACTTGTTAAGCCATCAATTTCAAATAATTTAATATTATTTTTTCCAATAATACTAATTATAATATTTTTGTTAAATTCATATTTTTATTAAAAATTAGTATGATGCCCATGTGATGCACGAAGGTTTTATAAACGAGATATTCTCGTTGAAAAATTAAAATTCTTATTGTTCCTACAATTTTAGAGAAAGATGAAATAAATAATATTCATAAGATAAAAATATATATGCAATGTACATAAAACATTTGATTTTATATTGTTTAACATTAATTTATTATTTTTTATCATATCTTATGAAATAAAAGTTATATATTATTATTGTTGTTAAGAAAAAATAACATAAAAGATACTATATATTATAATTTTGCTATACTAAATAATATAAAAATAGATACATAAATAAATATTATTTGTAGTTAGCTTTTAAACAAACTAAAAAGAGATTGCCACCTTTCAAGTGGCAATCTCGATTGTCATCTCTCTGCTAGGCCATATTGCATATTGTCAATTCATAAGTAATCTTCATTGTCTGCAATATAGATTAGATATAAAATTAAAACAAGTAAACAAACGTGGTGGGCCTAAATAATTTAACACAACATTACTTGGTAATGTGAAAAAATTACCTCTAAGAGGTGTTTCGCTTTTGATAATCTTTGTAGATACTCATAATCTGAACTTAAAATTATCTAGGCTCATCAAATTATCTCATTTACTTATTTTAATTTGTAGACAATTTGAATTGTCTAGCAATACAGATTGCTCAATCCATATTATCAAGGAGGAGAGTGTATATCTAGATTAACATACAAGTGTTAATTTTATTTATATTTAATTTTTATATTCGCCCTTCTAAATTTTTCATAAATAAAATATATCACAATAAATAAATTATCATATAGTAATAACAATACAAATAGTTATAACAATATACTATAATAATAAATTAATGGTCCTCCATAATAAATTTTTACTATTATCATATTACTAAAAAAATATAGCACTAATTATTAATTATAAGTACTATTAATTAAACTAATATTTTTATTTATTATTATTGTTAATATTAATTTATAAATATTTTTTTATTTTGAATGACATTATTTACCTAAATATATTAATTTGTGAGTTTATAGTTTAAGATGATAAATTTTAATTCAACAATACAATTTTTTTAGCTTAATAATATTTGTAAAAAGATATTTTGATAAAATGATGTACATTATTTAATAATTATGCATATAAGTAAATAATAATATGGTTTATCAATTGGATTACTTATATATAGTAAATAGGGTAACACACATTACTAGTAATTTAATATGTGATAATCTTTATATTAGGCAATGCAAATTACTAGATAATATTGAAAAGTAATGTAATAAATACCTTCCAAAGAATAGTTAATACAACATTCTTTGACATTCTAGGGCTTTGTTTGATATGTACTAGCGATTTGAATAGTTAATACCGGATAATAATTATCTATCGACTATATATTAATAATTAGTTAGTAGCGAGTTAACTATTAAATTTAATAAAAAAAATTATAAATGCAATGTTTGAATCAGCTGATAAACATAAAATGACTAAAAAGAAATATGCCTAATTACTTAAACAATTTGCATTATCATATGTATACTAAATTTAATAAATTATTTTTATTTTAATATTAATAAATAATATTAAAATAAAATAGTTAGCTAACTGATTTATAAATTAATAAATTAATAATAAATAAAGTGAGCATATAGTATAAAGAATAAGTGTATAGACATTAATTTAAAGATATGCCAAACATAGCCTAATTATGGAAGTGAAGGAATGATAATAGAAGATAAAATGTGCATTCAACTTTAATTTGAAATAAATAATTTTTAATTAGTTATGGAGAGAAACGAGGCTAATATTATTTTTTTCATCAGAAAAAAATTATATCCAAACAAAGATAATTTGTTATCTTTCTCTCCTTTATTTTTCTATCTTCAATTCAAACACACCCTAATAATTCAGGTAAATTGATTATACAAACATTTTGATAAAAATAATCCATTCCATCAAATTCTTAAAATTTAGTATTGTATAAAAATATAAAATCGTTAGCTTCATCTTCTCACTTTTTTTTTGAATTATGTAACATGTTTTATTCATATGCACTTATTTATCTTTTTTCCTTTAATTTATATAAACTAATATTTTATTTAAGTTTGAAGTAATTTTTCATTTAAATATTTTTTCATAATTTAAATTATAATTTAGATACTAATAGTTATTGAGTTCTTAGTGTTAGTTCACTCTATAAGTTGTCCTACATTTTGAACCATAAAATTTTAAATTAATAATCTAAATTAATTAATATAAATGACTATGACAAATAAATTTTAATTTAGATCATCAATCTTAAATCAAAATATATTTAGTGTTAATTAACACTACACCTCTTATTTTGTCATACTTATTTAATAATACTATAATATGATATTACTGATAATTTATTTTAATAATAATAATTTAAATTGCTTATTAATAGAAATAGAAATGCAACAAATGATCCCAAAAATATAAATGTAGCTCAAAAGCTCAAGCTCAAGTGGACACAAAAGAAAATGCTAGAGCAAAAAAGG
The DNA here is from genome assembly GCA_001647135.1 of Pontederia paniculata. Lineage (NCBI taxonomy): Eukaryota > Viridiplantae > Streptophyta > Magnoliopsida > Commelinales > Pontederiaceae > Pontederia > Pontederia paniculata. The sequence goes on from LTAE01006685.1 coordinate 27,023, forward strand.
TAAAAGTCGAGATACGACAGCCTAAGTGGACACGACCCACAAAAAAAGTTAGGGTTTCACCTTTACCTATAAAAACAACCCACCACCTCCCTTCTTTCTACACTCCATGCTGTTCTTTTTTGTTTTTGGTTTTCTTTCTAAACTCCTCGCCCCGGCGGCGAAATCATATCACCGCCATATAACTCCATTACACATTTGTTCTTCGCTTTTTTTCTTCTTCCACTTTTTTTTGCTTTATATATATGTAATACCCGGATCCGTTAACCCGCAAATACGGATCCAATAAAGGACATAGCACTATAAATACCGTCTAGGTATTGCAGCCATAGAATTTTTATACAAAAAAATTCGTGGCCAGCCTTAGGTAAGATTGTTGAATCTAGGATCCCGAGAGCATTTTGATAATCACAAATTTGTAAGGGAACTTAGTCTATACTGATGAACTTGTTGAGCTGATTTCTGTAACAGGATGTATTCGAGTTCAGAGTTGATAGGTCGACCAAAGCTGAAGGAATGGACGACCCGTGCACACGGAAGATACATCAGAATAACTACATGTGTGCAATGGTCGTCCTAAGCATATGAAGCGGTCGACAAACATTAAAGGAGGAATATATATATGGAGAAGAGCAAAAGGATGACAGGTCGAGAAAAGATAAAGGAAAGACGACCGGAGCAAAGGGCTTAACGAGAGAGG